>DWTU01000551.1:0-16606 GCA_018251515.1 Cecropterus confusis
ACACCTATTTTTGCCTAATAACAGCAGTGTTATGCGCTGTTGTGTTCTGGTCTGAGGGGACCCACTCTTCTCAAGGGATAGTCTCCTTTTTCTTAATATCTATTTGAACAAGTTGCATATCAGTGATCTTTTTCTGTCTTTGATTTTTTTTACTTATTTTGCAGTTCTTGCTTTTCGAATTACAAAGTATGACAGAATGCTTCTTGTTCTTTTCTTGATTTTATGTTGGAGATTGCAGAATAGGTACATCCACAATATCAGATAATGCAACCGAAGGTGATGATGTTGGTGGTACTGTCGTACTGATGGTAAAGCAATTTTTGCTGGTGGCATTTGGCAGTAGATTAGCTGTGAAATTTAAAAGTAGTGCATTTGGGAATGGAACAACAGCTGAAATTATTGCAGGACGCATATCTAACGATGGAGTACAGGCAATGACCTGAGCTAAATACAATGCGTCATGTATTGGAATAAAAGCAACCGAAAATGGCGTGTCAGTTAAATTTATTCTGTTGTAATTGTGGATTGTGAAATCATACTCTAGAAAATATTACTTGAATCCGTATTATTGATTAAATTGGATAGCTTCAGTGAACTCTCACTTAGGGAAAAAATAGTTTCACTTATTAGCATAGCACTTGTCTTTATGGGTTGATCTTCAACAGACGCTTGTTCGGTTACACCTGACGGTTTAAGTACATTTTGGCTTTGGATTGAAGTTGCCACACAAGCGGAGGTCATATTTTCTGTTACATTATTTGTGCTGGACGCACTACAAGCTGGTGAAGATACATCTATTGATTGGCTTCAGAATTGACAGCAAATTTGGCTTGTAGAGTTAGCGGAAATCTGCTCAAATGTAGCTTTAATTTTAAGAGGGTACATTTCTGCCGCTTTGACAGCTTTTTCTGTATTTGTAGTCCGATGAAAAGGCATTGAGTAAAGCCACTATGATTAACTATGTCTGCCTCATACTCTTTGTTTTAAGCAGTATTCAAAGGACCGGAAGGATTTTTTAATTTATATACGTTATACTGCTTTTCAGATTTCTTTTCATACGTGCGAGGCAAACTATTTAGCAATTAGGCAATTAAATAATTCAAACATTTCTAATGCAAAGCCCGCAAAGAATGTCCTGGACTAACTAAGACCCCTTCCCCCCCATCTTGGTGTCGCCCATGGCTGCTTCTACTTATAGCGATGTTTCATCAACTAGTCACACTTCGTAAAATATGCCATGTAAGTACCTAAAAGGATTTAAAAGTATGTTTTGTAGATTCCTATCAATATTCTGCCTCGTTTAAATAACAATATGTTATAGTTAAGATATTGCTGCTTACTTACAAACACATTGTGTGACTGGTGATTGAGTATCTATTTGTGTATTATTTAAAAGTACGCCACTCGCACAGTCACAGATAAACGTGTAATGTAAACATAATTATCATGGGTAGTAATGGTTAACTATGAGGCCAAAGTTTCCACAATATTATCAAGTATTTTTCTTATACTATGAAGTTATTCAATACATACTCGTATAATATTACTTAGTGTATTTAATTGAGTGAGTTTATTGTAGATTACTACCATCGCCAAGCTATTATTGTCTCACGTCCGAGCACGGGTCTTCCGATAATGGCAGTTTTAGCAGTTGGTAAACTACACACACCTATGAAAACTTTTTTTTAAAGAACTCGTAGTTGTGTAGGTTAGCTTGCGATCTTTTCCTTCGCCGTAAAGCAGAGATCATTAATTTGTAATTTTAGAAAACGATGTTCCCAAATATGCAATACTGATATTTGCAATTTTAGAAAAATCAGTATTGCATGTCTGGGAACCTCGTACCCTCGATTGAGAGGTCGAGTTTCAACCATCAGGTTACATATATATTCCCGTCAAATAACATCAATGTCACTATTGTATTCTGGTTTGAAGGATAAGGGTGAAATATTTATCCCATGCGTTCCAATCTAGCAATTAGTGGTGACAACGAATCTTCGTTCGAACTAAAGTAGGATTCTAATTTCTATCTAATTATATCTGGGGTCAATTACATATGTTTTCGGCGGCAGTGGCTCCTTACCAAGAGGTGGTCTACATGCTCATTTGCTACTTCTATAATGTAAAAAATAAAAAATACTTTACATCAAACAAACAATATCTGGCACTACCTACTGCGTAACTGAAAAGCCTTCACCTTTGGAACGGTAAGACTCTCAAACAATAGGTACGTATTACGAATTCTGGCTTATCAAGATAAACAGTTGTCATTCTTCAATTCATCACACAATGTAATTATAAGATAATTGTTCGTTTTGGAGCTATTATCATCGTATGAATACTTAAAACCTGCAGGCCAACACACTAACGCAACTATTGGTATTGGTATTGGTATTATTTATTGGTTGTGCTCTAAGTAGAGCTGTACGAAATTCTTCCTTTATTTAGTTATTTAGTTCAGTGTAAACAATATCTTTATGCATTAACACACATTAGCTTTATGTAGATTTGAAGGTGTTGCCTAGACTATAGTCTGAGTCATAATTAGATGTCCAAAGTGTAAACATAGGTGTTAAAACGATGTTATACGAATGATTCGATGATATAATGATTCGAATTATATATAATATATATAATTCGAAGATAGTCAAAGATTTAAATGCTGTCTCAAAAATCACTGACATGGGCTTAACAACCTCTGTCGATCGATCAATGATATTACCACCATTTATAGATTGATAGAATCGTTCAATGGCTGTGGAAAGAACTAACGATCGACGTTGAATGATCGATTCTAACTTCGATCGTTTGGTTCATTGGCATCCTCCAGCGGAATAAATATTCGAAAAATTTAAATTTTATTGTGTTCTTCAATGAGTACTATTAATTATTGTAAAAAAGCCTCCGTAGGTAATTATATAACATAACTAGTAACATTGTTAAAAATATTAAAACAATAAACCCGACTGCTTAAAACGATTTTTTTGTTCATAACGCTATGTTTAATTTAACGCTTCATATGAGATTTCGTCAATATAGTCAATTAAAAGTCTCCCCCCCCCCACGCTATTTTAAAAAAATATATAACGTATGTCAGTCTCCAAACGGAGACGATTCTAATGATATCATATATCACAATCCGTCAAGCCGTTTAGGTTGTAGCGCGTGCCAAAGAAATGGACATACATACATTACATACAAATAATCATACATACACACGCTCACAAAACATACTCCTTCTGCCGCAGTCGGTATGCAAGAGGTAACGCAAGGTTAATTAAATTAAGTATCGTTTAAAGTTATTGGTTAATATTTTGGACAGGACACACGTTCTTCTGTAAAGTTTAAAATTAAGATAGCTCACATGATAGTCGTCGGTTTCACAATAAAACACGTGATTATATAAATAAATAACTTTTTATTTGACTGTACCATCTGTAATTGAATAAATAACAATTTGAGTAATTGAGATCTAAATTACTACAAGAGGTATTCAACTATATCTAGTAATTAAATATACATAATTATTTAGCATCACTATATTACAGTATACGGCCCCTGAGCATTATTTTACAAAATTAAGTTTACCAGTAAAAGTACAAACAACAAGTATTAAGCAACACAATTATATTTAAAATTACATAAAAGATTAAAAATTAACAGGTGAAATAGTAATTGTGCCCCAATAAGGTTATTTCGCCGACATCCCCTACATACATATCAATTGATTATGACATTCGTTTAGGGTAAACATTAGGGCATATTATTTATAACATAATAGGACATACATGTATTATATGGAGTAATGTTACAACGCTATAAAAATAGAAAATATAATTACAAATTAAATAAAAACCTGGCCTCTTTAATACATATACGTTAAACTGAACTACCTTTAACACGCTTTTATTAGCTTTACTTGTTCAACTAACTAATGGCTCCCTCAAACGGACCGCATGTTTGGAGTTCAAGTTCAACTGCTTGCATTTATACGATTGTACCTGACTGTACGCAGCAATGGGCAAGCGAGTAGTTCAGGAGCTCAAAACTAAAGTTAACACGGATATGGATATTATTTACTTACTTTAGCTCCTTCGATTTCGATTACTACATCGCCATCGTTATCAAAAGACAAAAAGTTACAATGTGGATTGGCGTAAAGTTACAGGAAGTCGATAAAGAAGGGGATTATTTCGTACACGACCCAAAATTAAAAGTTCAAAAAATATCTTTAAATACTTTAGAGTTTAGAATATCGTTTACTGCTTTTAAGGAATCAAAGTCCGTTTTAATACGTCCGTCGCTCAGTGTAACGGCGTCGCCGCCAGCCGAATGCGTGCAGTTCAAGTTGCGAATACATGTATTCCAAACCTCCCGTACACAGTTGAACATGACAACAGCAAATACGCTAACTGTTCGAGGAAGCTTAACTAACAAACATTGTTAACAAACATCAATGTTGGATGTCAATTTTAACCTACTTCTAATTGTCTTAGAGAAATAAAGCTTGTATGTATATGATGGTCGTATGACAATAATTTGGTATTTTAAAGTTGTCCTGAAGATGGAGCCAGGGTGTGGAGGGTGGAACTCTGCAATGGCTTAACCACTAGTCTGGACTCATATGATTAGCTGTGACGAATCCAATATATTGGGCTAGGTAACGAGGCTTTGATGATGACATGACAGAATGGGGATAGAGGAACGCTTCAATTGCTACGAGCGAACCCCTCAAGTTTCGACTCTGATGATTCTCTTCGTAAGTATCAGGAAATAGGTAGGGTAACACTTTAGTGGACACTAGTAAGCCCATCGACTTCAGGTTCATAGTATCCATTCTGATGAGTCCATTAGAATGGGCTTGGCAACCGGGATCCAATAAAGAAGTCAGAACGTGGACAAGGAACTCTTTCGTGGCTAAAAGCCAACTCCTCGAGTTCGGAGTCATGTTATTTGTTTTAACGACAACAATAGATAGGGTTCGGTAGCGAGGGTCTGCTGATGAATTAAGGAGAAGGATAGTGGAACTTTTCAGTCTCTACTAGTTAACCCCTTGAGCATAGGCTCGTGTAATTCATTTTAATGAATTCAGTAGATTGAGATTGGTATATTTGTATTTTTGCACTATAAAAAATATGAATAATAAGTAAAAAATAAACTAAAAGTCACGCTTTAATATACGTCTATTCTATTTATGTATATCGTAATGATACAGGTCAATTGAATTATTTTTAATGCAAAATAAAAGCGGATTTTTAGTTTTTTTTTACTAAATACTTTTTGACATTTAATATCAAGTAGGCAAAAAGTGGACAACAATGTCATTCTATACTATATATTATATATAGCAAATACTAATAATTAATAACCGTAACATACTACATAACTACTAACTTTCTAATCAAACATCTAGTACCTACCTAAGTTCCTAATTTTCGACAAGTTGACATCCACGTACACGAAACTTTGTTACTTTGTAGTTGATTCGCCTTTAATCGTAGTAATTGTGTACTATGTATTTCAAAGGAAAGCATAAGGCAGAGTAGGTACTCCCTTACAAACTCTTGTAGACATGTGCAACATTAGAGGAGACTTCATTGCAACATATCAGCCATCCACCAAAGATCATCAACGTCTAACATTGCACTTTTAACGAAGAGACAGTTCTGGACTAACACGTTTCAATTGGCTTTTGTTTGAAAAAAAATCAAATAAATGAACTATACTTTCAGGTATCAAGGAGAAGTATATGTAAGCTACAGATAATATTTATTTATAAATGATTACATACTGACAGCCGCCAGAAGCAAATTGGCTAGAGAAATGACGTTCGAATTCGTACCTCTATTTGATACCTGTTTTTTCCACTTGAAGGATCTATTTTAAGAACGTTTTCTAACAACTACCCCTATGGCATTCCACTATCGATGAGAAAAAGGTTGCAGTTAACGTCACGTGTGATCCGAACGACGATTTGAATGGAAAGTTTGGAAAAAATATAAAAAATGTGTCATTTTATTGAGCTACTTTTTAAATTGTTTGGCTCTCGGGTAGAACTTCTATGTGCACTAGATTAAAAAAGAAAATATCCCAAAAATAAATTCAGAAATGTATAACGATTATACAACGGCGGGCCAATTTTATACCCTTAGAGATTCGGACCGCGGGCCGTCAAATGATGAACCCTGGACTCAAGGTTTAACGCTGTACCTACAACTATCCAATTTGCGTGCCGTGCGCGTTGTTCTCAGCGGCATGGAAAATATTTGTGATAGAATGAAAGACGGTCTCATCAACAAACGACTGGAAACTTCTCTGGTGTTGCATATGTCTATCGAAAGCCAGTCAAAACATTTCGAAAGTGTAAATAAATATGTCACTTAACAATTACATAACAATTTAACCAATGCAAAGCTAGCTATGTAAGGCACTCCACTTTAATGTTAAAATTAATATGATGCTGTAGGCAAAAGACCCAAAACCAGCAAGCGCCTTTAACTTTAACTTTATTATTCATATCTGAATACGTCCTTTGGACAACCACATGTACACTCGAGAGCAGTCTTATTGTCAACATTTGGTAATGTAAATGTAAGAAGCAGGTTTATTACATTTTACATAACGTGTGTCACAGTTGCTGTATGTAATGTCAAACATTATACCTATGAGCCCGTAAACATTTAAGCACATCAGAATCTATTTAAATATCACAATTCGACGGTAACAGAATGGAAAAATATTACTCCTTATAAAGATAACATATTACCATGGGTTTTGAACTACTGGAAGTGTTTATTTTGAAGTTTTCAAACATTGTGCAAATGAATATTTTTAATACCTTCAAAAGTTTTATTGTCTGTGAGGATGTAATCTCGCAATTGATATATGAAATAGTTTGGAAGACAAAGACTTAACAGAGTGCAAACACTACGGCGACGCAGGCTTGGTGGATATTAAATCATCAGTGAATAAAGAAGTGCTGCTTAGCTTTTCTTGTTATACGACGCCTTAGTACAATGCACATTTTGTGACTGCGGTTCTATGCGCCACTCATACTGAAATTTATTTGCTTCGTGTTGCCTATAATGAGCATCTAGGTAGTTGACAGTCAGGAGTTAGCGTGTGGAATAAGGCGATTGGAAGTATACATAAATAACTTCCTAATATATAGTTGTCCTAAAAATAGTTATCTGTTGCATTTCAACGGCATTTCGTCTCAATCAGAACAGATGCTCAGTTTTAGGTCTCCTTAACGATTATTTTTACACAACAGGTTAGTTTTAAGATTACAGATTAGTTTCATGAGTCGAGAATGCTTCTTGGGACTTGAGAATGGACCTTCCAGTTGTGGAAACAAAGATAGAGAAGTGTTAAAGGAAATCAATTTTTTACAGACTTCTCAAAGTAGTGAGGTTAAATATATATATTTTTAGAACTGTTTTGTGCTGAACGGATAGACCAAGCAATTTGAGATTGTAAAGTCGTGAAGACTAAACTCTATCAAAATCTTATTCTTTCATTCAAGTAATCAAGTAATATGAATACATAAGAGTCATGATCGCTTAAGATTCAGCATACAGCGTTACTACAAACAGCGTGCTATATAGTAAAACTATGTGCTTCTCAAGTTCTATATTGATTGCATTTCTAATTTTCTACCACTAATCCATACTCGAGACAAAAATATTAATTCATTTAAATTTTATTACATATTATGTATCAACAAAAGGTCAATAGGACGTTTTCTTTAATGCAGGTAAATGAATAGTTAGTCAACGTGTTCAATGTTAATTGAGTTTGCTTACTGTGTAAATCATCTTCACTAAATAAGGTTAAATTGTACTGTGAATTTCCACATTTATGGGAGACATTAATTTTCTTTTGTCTTAACTGGCTTGGGGGGGCAAAATGATCTTACAGCATTTTTTACAAGAGGCTTGTATAAGAATGCCCAAGGCAAGAATATCAGGAAGCCCGAAAAATACAGACTGTAGTACACGCTCCACCACTTAGAAAACACCTTGAGATCGAAAGGCGCCAGGCTCCAACCCATGAATACAATTGTGTACATTTTAAGTAAAATGTACAATAAGTATTTAGCAGGGCTTTCCCACAATTTATGATAAATATCTGTCCTGCTTATGATGTTTTCTAACTCCTTTTCCATAAATATTATAATGAACTCATTAAAGAAAGTCATGTAATAGCCTGACCTGGTGCCGTGCCAGAGTGCCAAAAACAGTAATGTGAAAAACTGACTGAGGTTACGATTACCGAGGAATTTAAGTCTCTTGTATATGTATTCTGCTGCGAAATGGTTGGTGTTGCAGTTAAAGCTGTCAATGTAATGCTGGAACTTGGTGGCACTCTCGAATGTCATAAGTCTAATATTGTTGCAACCATCCCACTTTGAAACTTCACCTTCACCTGTCTTCTCGGTGCCATTGTATGATAATCCAAAACGAATACTGGAAGCTGGAACAAAAGTATTGCTTAGATACTAAATGCTAACACTAGCTATTTTACTTATAAAAATAACATCCAATATAACCTATTTATACTAGTGATATTAATAAAAATGAAATTTAATAAATATTCCTTAAAATAACATAATCAATTTAAATTCAGAACAGACAGAAAGCTAGAGTTACATATTTTATGTGCCACTCATACTGATTATATATGATATTTTTTTACAATTATTCTTGTTGTTTTATTAACATAAGCATATCTGCTTTTATAATGTATAATGTATAATATGCAGATTGAAATATATATAATGTTTACCTTCAGTTAACAACCAGCATGAGATGTACTTGTAGAGTGCGAAATGGGCCCACAGACCACAGTAGAAATGACGATAGAAGATGGAGGTGTCCCAAAATTCATCAGACAGCATGTATTTCATATTAAACACTGACACTAAAACACAAAAGTGGGTTAGATAATTCTATTTGCCTGTACAGAAAATAACAAGAGAAAATTTAAGTATATACAACTAACCTCCAACCTGAAAGGCTACTAAATATGCCACTCCTTGAACCAATCTTTCAATGGCATAATTCTCATAACGTTTCGCTTCTGTATCAAGAGGAAACTTGTCAGACACAAAGTCAATGTATCTTCGGAAAGAGAATATTGGTCCTACCAGGAAGCAAGAAGGGAAATATACAAATCCAATGAGTTCCAAAAAGGTGGGAGGTTCAGTGAGCGCTGTTTTTTTGTTGTTAGCAGATAACTCTTCGCCCTTCAATAGCTTTTTGCCATCCCACAAATCAAAAGATAGAGCAATAAGTTTCAAAGTTAGCACACAGTGGGGCATTGTCCAAGTGATGTCATAATCTTCTGACTCTGTCATGACATATCCCACCAGTAGATATGACATGTTAAAAACAAATGAAACAATGACATTTGTCTTCCCTGGCCCAAGCAACTTTGTGGAAAGATAGATAACAATAACGGGCACGGTGTTGTGAAACATGGATAGACCAAAATTATAAAATGCCAGATCTACTCCTGTCACAATAAAGTAAAGGTTTCTATACTCCTTGTAGCTTCTCACATGTTTATGGTATACTATAGCCAAAGGATATGCTATCAGAATAGACAGTAGCAGCTTCAGAGCAGGTTCTGTTGTACCAATCAAACTTGCTGCAAATGGTACGGGGCTGAGCCCCACCCACCCTAGCAGGGACATGAAAAACCCAAACATCTGTAAAAAAATAACTCGATTAAGTTAACCATTAACATAAGCACAAATAATAAACTAAGGGCATATTTGAAAGCTGAATAATAGTGAACTATACAACCCTAGCGAAATACTATTTTCAAGTTTATTACATAACTTTCATATTTCATATAAAAGGCTTTTAAGCAAAGGTTGTGCAGAGACTGACAAGGACATTACAGCCCTCTTTCTCCAGCCCTTTACACTGTCACTACTACCAAGTTTCAGACTTATTCATAACGAAAAATTACAAATAAAATGTATTTGTTTTGTCTATGCAGTCACAAAGATAGCTAAATTGAAAAAAATCCTGGCTTCTGTATTATTTTAATTAAATCATTCTATACTCAATAAGTCCCATATCCCATATTGAAACAAACACCTCTTATATTGAACAATAAAATCAAATAATAGGGTCATTGATACACTCATTTTCTTTGTTTTATTTTAAGCGGAAACATTTAAGATTAGACTGATATTCTGGTGAGCTAGGATTCTGCAGGGATGAGTATTAAACTTAAATATAATACATGCCTCAAAATCGGTCCATATAGACCCTTCCGCAAACAATGTAGCAACCTTTACTCTTATAAAGCAGTGTTATTAAATGACCTTATACTAAATTTACCCTAATTTCTTGCTAAAGCAACCTTAAAACTATATTACATTATAAATGGCTCTAGATGTATGATAAGCACTTACTGTTTGGAATTAGATATTACTTAGTCACTTCGTCTTAATTTAGAGTACAATTTTAACAAATAATTAAATACGATTTCAATCGAAGCCGTAACGCCCAGAAAGGCATCAAGGCATTAATAATAAATATCTATCACAACGAACCTCGGCACTGGCAGACGGCAATGCTACATCAGTAGGGCTGTGAAGAGAATCTGTTGTTACTAAAGCATCGATATATTATTGAAAAAAAAATAATACTAATAGCATGTATTCCTTAAAAATAATATTATAATTACATAACGTTTTAAAGAAAACCAAATTGATATGCATATATTATATTAACTGCTGCTAGTTACAATACAATATTTTAAAATAGCTAGCAAAACATTGTATTTCCGTAGTAAAATATTTAAAAAAATATAAAATATTCTGATGAACCTTTAAATAAAACAGTATGGAGTAAATAATTATATTTTTAATTAATTATAAAAATGCTTGAATTTATTATTATTAGTAAATATTATAATATAATATTTAGTAATAATAATAAATTCAAGCATTTTTTATTACAATTTTTTATTATTCTTTTTAGTAAATATTTACAATACTTTAATAGACTATACATCTATTGAAACTCCAATATATAGATGGCGTGATTTTTCTCTGCGACACGGATCGTTATATACGAGTACGTCGACATGCAGACGTCCGATCGGTTCCGTCACATTAGATATTTTAAATCGAATACATTTATTTTTTCTATTAGATCTTTTTCAAATAAACAGCGTACTTCGGTACGGATATTAATGTAATTTATAGACGACAAACTCAATAGGAGTGAATTTTGAAGCGTAAGAAATTTACTCGTTGGGTTTGTAGTGTTATTGGTAAACAAACAGATAAACAGGCAGTAGATAATTTTGTAACTATACTAGCGGGTCCAGGCCGAATGCCGTTGAAATTTTTGAACATCACTCATATCATCATCTCATATTTCAAGCTATAACCAAGTATAATCAATTTTATATTTTAATTGAAATTGGTTGAGCAATTTTGGAGGTCTTCGTGTTAATTCCAAGTGATACGTAATTTATGTAAATTATATTAACATAGATATATTTGATGGCTATATCTATATCCCTTCAGCTATATTGCAACATACACGAAGAATTTTCGGTTGGAAGGAAAATAAAACCATATGACATTATTTAATTACAATTGGTAAAACAAAATATATCCTTACCTTATAAGTAAATAATATTTATATAAATTAGTACTTCTAACATATAGAAATGTTTATGCTACTACTATCTTCAAAATAAATTCAATTATGTTGTACCGACCTGTCGATATTTATAACAACGATGGTGCATCCCTAAGCGGGGCCAATGTCTAATGGTGTTCACTGGTAACACTTGCTTCCTGCTAATGTTACCAACTACGAATGTCAATGTCCATTCAACTAGAAAATACTATACATCATCTCTATTAAATTATATTAATTTGTCTTACTTAAGCAATTTAAAATATCACAATTTGTTTTTGCGTACTCATTCCGTATTTTTTTTTTCTAAAAAAGTATATGTGAAGTAAGTTCACTATGCAAAATATTCTTTGGCATAATGCGGTAGATATGTCACGAAAGTAAATCTTTCATATTTAGATATGCATATTATCGTGATAACAAAAAAGTATTTTCTCTCCCCCCTTCCACATTTTTGCCGGCGCCATTTTAAAAAATATATAGCCTATATCACTCTGCAAACTGAGACGATTCTAATGATATGTCATACCACACAATCCGTCAAACTGTTTGGGCTGTAGCGCATGCCAAAGAAATTTACATACTTACACGCAAACATCCATACATGCGCTCGAAAGACATCACCTTCCCTCTGACGCAGTCTGGGAGCACACATTATTACACATTGGAAGCGTCTATCTTTCAAACAATTGATTTTGACGAAACATGGTTTTAGTAACCCTTTAAAATTTCAAAGACACATATCAACAAATCCAACAGATAGGTTTGATGAAAAAAAAAATTAGTTCCAGTTCCATGTATGGAGTGCCCCGTAGTAATTTATTTGTTTTTGTTCAAATAGCGGTTACCAGTATACATCAATCTACAAAGTTTCAACTATGTAGGCCCAATAGTTTCTGAAAAAAATGGCTGTGACATACAGCCGGACGGACAAGCAGACATGACGAATTTATAAGGGTTCCGTATATTGCTACTTCGCTATAGAACCCTAAAAATTCTATAATTCTCAGTGTATTAATGAATTTCTAGCTGTATTTTTAACAATTCAATGTTAAATTTATAATTATTTAATTTATAAGATTTGTACTTTAAATAGAACAGGGTATAAGTATCTTTATGTTTATTTTATCTATGGTGAATACAGCGCTTTATGATTGGTAAGTCTATTATCTGGAATCAGGGTGTCGGCCATCTTGTTGTCTATTGTGTCTATCTTGTCTTTCTCCAATCTCCGCAGTATTCCGAAGTTTTCGTCGTAAATTGCGATTCAGTAACGGTGTTTCAATTATCGGCATCATGGTTTAGATACATAATCGTCTGTTCTGGAGTTTTACAAACTGTGATCGAATATTTTGTACAAATACTTTAAAATAATTTTAACACGTAAGTTTAATATGTATAAAGTTTTTAGAATACATAATATACTTTGTAAATAATTACCATGTTGTCAGTGTTTTTTTTATTTACAAGTGTGGGTCCACAAGTATTAATTTATTTATTTTCGTTTTAGAAAATGCATAGCAGTAACGATCAAAATGGCCGCCAACCTCCGATACCTTGCCAAGTACCGACACAGCGACCCGCACAAGATTCGAGATTCACAAATCAAAACGCAGGGTACTCGTTCGGACCTGAAGTAGAAATTTGTAGAGATTTTACCTGGGGAACATGCACTAAAACCACACAATGTAAATATCGCCACGAACTCGATTTTGAAGAAATGAAAAAGGTGCTTAGATTCTGCCACGATCATCAGAATCGGTCAGGCTGCACGCGCGAAGATTGCTCCTACCTTCATACGACTAAGGAGGAAGAAAACCTTTTCTTGGCTACGGGTCAACTTCCTCGTGTTCTAGCAGAGCGGCACGCTAATATGGCGGCTGCTGCTAATGCTGCAGCCGAAACGATACCGCAAATAGCTTTATTTATTAAAGAGTCATATGTGAAAGCGCCGCCGCCGCCGCCTCCGCCGCCGCCACCGCCGCCGGCGTCGTCTCCGCCGACTATTGGTACCTCGCCACGCCCTGCCTCTGTACAACAGCTCCCGCCGCCGCCGCCTCCGCCACCATTGGCGGCCGGGCCGTCCATGGCACCCTCAACAGTGGCACCTATAGGGACCCCACTGGTGTCAACGGTGGTGCCACCAGCAGTACCAACAATATTCGCTAATATGCCTCCAGCTTATGCAGGTATTCTATATCGTTTTTCTCCTACATTATGTAGTATGCATGCATTGTGTCAGGCATCTACCATTGTGTAACTACCTCACTTTATTGATTTTTATTTGGAAGATTGGAGGTAAAACACATAATAAGGGTTAAAAGTAGACTTCTTTCCATTCTAATAAAAAATTCTTTAGTATAATAGTTTCTGTCAATGCTGGTTCTGTACTCATTAAGATATTTATATGAACACCACCATGCAAATAATCTCATGATTTGAAACTTTAATTATTGTGAAATGCTGAATGCTTTTTAATAATATGTTAAAAGTAATATAAATTAGTTGTTTTTATAGGCTTTATGTTCCAATATAGGTTTTGATTTTTTCGATAAATGCCAAGAGCATTGATTCATTTTGTATATTGTATTTCCAGGAGTTCCACCACCGAATGTGCTGTATCCTATGAAGCAGCCACCACCACCTTTACCCCCTATGTGAGTATTGTGAATTTGATGCATCTTCCAGTGATTTTTAATATTGAACAGACATTTTTTTCATTCCATTCAATTCTTGCTGATGGTTTCTGTAGATCTGGTCGGAATTAGTGTATTATCTTTAAATCTACTTCAAAAGAAAGATTTTGTGTGTCACTGTTTGCTATATACTATATGTTTGCTATACTCATTCTTCCATTACATTGTTCTCTTATATATTTTACATAAAAATAAGATATGAATACAAAAAAGAAGTTTATTATCTGAATTCTTAAACAAAACAAGTACTTTGCTAAAAATAGTTTATTATGTATCTATAAACTATTATTACATTTAAATAATGAAGGCTTAAGAAGACTTAGTACCTACTTTTTCCGCGTTTTCATGCGTCGCGACATTAAATTGGCTTAACAATGTATTTAGTATACTTATAGGATGATGTCATTTAATTTAAGATTTTCTGATAACTTATACTGTATAGACTTGTAGAAATAATTGTTCTGATTTTTGCTTCGCCAAATTTCTCATCTGTGCTTATTTTTGGGAATTAAACTACTATATACAATATTAACACAAATCCTGTGATTAGTTTTAATTTTTGTACTAGTGTAATCTATAAATTGCGAACCGGATGGAGTTATCCATAATTTTTTTTGGTACCCTTTATAGATGGCTTGTATTCCAAACAAAGATTATATATTTATTAGAACACACATATAATCAATAAAAATGAATGTATTAATGTAAATATCAAATATACAGTTTAATCCATGCTATGCCATGGCTACTTATCCATGGCACAATAATGCATCTTAATTGCCTGAGGTGGTATTTGATTTTTTCTAAATAATCTAAATATTGACTTTTGTAATTAAATATTTCTTACTATATCATTTATTATTGTATTGCTAGGTACGTCCAGCAACATAGCACTAAATGATACACATTTTGTAAAGTGGGCATTTTGATTGAACTTGTTATAGAGCCATTGAGTATAGCGTTGAGTTGGAGATAGTCTCCAGCTTACCAATGTTTTCTGTAAATGCGAAATAGCCTTCAATCTTTGATCATCATCAACCCATTACTGTCAGCTGGACTTGGGTCTTCTCTTAGAATGATAAGAGCTCTATGCCATAGTCCACCACGCTGGCCAAGTGCGTATTGGTAGTCTTCACACACCTTTGAGAAGTCTTGTTTTTAGAGAACTAGGTGTGCAGGTTTCCTCACGATGTTTTTCTCTTTGTAAAGCAGAGATAATTAATTTCTAATACGCACATCATTTTAGTAAAATCAGTGGTGCGTGCCTGGGATTCGAACCTCGGGCCCTCAATTGAGAAGCCGAGTTTTTAAGTATTAGACTATCACTGATCTTTCATAAATACTATGTTTTATAATACTACAATTTGTAATAAATACTATAAAAACAGAAAAAAAATCAGATTTTTGTGTTCGTAATGATATACATACTAAATTTTACGCTTTATATGAGTTGTCGTCAAAATAGTCGACTAATTGTATTGTAATATGTATATATATATATTTGTAGATTGGTCTATTTACTCGCTTAGTCCACTATATGCAGGCGCCATTTTTAAAAATTAAAAATGTCGACTTCAAATAGGGGAAAAAGCGAGCGATATATAGTCTACCTCACTCTGCAAACTGAGACCATTGTAATGATACGTCCTACATCACAATCCGTCAAGCCGCTTGGGCTGTAACACGTGCCAAAGAAATGGACATACATACGCTCGCAAAACTTTACGCTCCTTCTGACGCAGTCGGGTAATGCATCAAAAGCAGTACTTTTAGCCTAAGGTAAATTAAACTTTCATTATAGATCAGTTTAATATATATTGTAAAGTACAATTTAATGGAGTGGTTCTACATTTTTGCGGGATGGAAAGTAGTCTATACTAGACAATATATATATATATATATATCATTCATCGACATCATAAGTAATTCATGGGTTTTTTACCCGTCATTGGGCTATATGCGGGCACAAATACACTATTCATTGTTCTATACACTTTACATTCAAAGTTCCACACAATAGTAATTTGAAATATTCGTAGCTGATAATCTAATACTGATAAGCGATTTGAGCAGCGGGTTCAAGGCAGTGTTTTTGTTTCGTTGTGTTTGGAAGTGTGCAGTCACTTCCAAACAACGAAATTATGATCCTTCTCGATCGCTCACATCAGTATTTATTCATGTTTTCCGGCCGTACGGGGCCACATAGCAACTCCACTGGATACTTCTTAAAAGTTTCTG
>DWTU01000552.1:0-16598 GCA_018251515.1 Cecropterus confusis
TTGCCGCCCGGGGCACAGCCCCCGGCTTGCCCCCTCCCCCCTACATCCGGCACTGTGGGGTTCAGGTATACAATTTGACTAGGATCGCCCATCTCGACTTTCGTAAAGAATCTGATTAAGCTGCCTATAGGTATCATTGAAAAAAACATGTATCGATCGGTAATTAAAATTCAAATTCCATACGAAATCGCTGATTGTAACATAGTGTTATTCTAATTAAATACAATATGAACAGTATGGCATTTTATCGTATAAAATCGCCACTCGAATAACATTTCGTACAATTTTAGGAAAATGTTCAAAGACCTATGAAAATTATAAAATAAATATATTATTTCAATAATAAACAAAACCACCTAAACAAAAAGAGGAATATGAAATTGTGAAAAATGTAGTTAAAATAAATTTCTTACAAAGCTTATTTGACTCAAAACCAATTGCTTTTAGCGCATTGCATACGTTGTCAATAAAGCCGTAAACAATCTCTGGAGGGTAGCAAAGGCAATTTTTTACAGTAAAAGTTAAGGTTAAAGTTTAATGACTTAGTAATTAGTACCGAAGTGCGTTTTTATGGTAGAAGTTTAATTTCGCTAGAAATTAGTTATGATATAGAACTTCTGCACCTCTATGTTTGTATTAATTTACGGTGAAAACAAAAACAGTAAATTCATTCATTCGTTCACATTGCTATTAATCACAGGCAAATTGAACAAACTAATTTGAGTTAGTCAATCAATGTGATCGTGAAATTGTAATGTGATGTGTGTTATCTGTCAAACTGTAGTGTACACTGTACAGTACTGACATATTGTGAAGTTCGAATTATCGAGTGTGAAATTTGGACTTTTTGACAGAAAATTGCAGCAAAGTTGGCTTGTTTATAAAAACTATTCATGTTACAATTTACTATTCATTAATTTTAGTAAAATCATATTTAATTTAAACCAAAATGGATGACGATGCGGAAACATACAAATTATGGCGCATTCGTAAAACTGTGATGCAGGTTAGTTTTTTTAGGTTATAAACAGTTACAAACAATACTTTAGCGATAGCGTCTATCACCAAATTGTGATTTAATTTATTTTTTTATTTCACCAACATTAAATCCTGGGTAAAAATTTGACTTGCTGAACTTTAAATTTTTCGGAACAATAGTATTAACACATTTGAAACAGATTTAAACCTGTATAAACATTGAACAATTACTTGAAATGTACTCGCAACTCTGTGAAATCTATATATTGGCACTCAGTCTGTGTGCTTCATGTGTTTTTTCATTGTGTGTCACATATGAGTGAAGTCCTTGTGCAGTATAGCATTATCATCTGACTCTGGTTGAGCTGATGACGTAAATAAGGTAGACATGGTAGATTCAGACACAAGTCCGGTTGGCCCCAATTACATTAGACCTATGCCAGCAACATAAAAGGGCTGAATGTGCCAATAGGTCACCCATACATATACCCATATAGTGTTAATTATGGTTTGTTCAAATATTCCAGTTATGCCATGACCGAGGATACCTGGTGACTCAAGATGAATTGGATCAGACTCTCGATCAATTTAAGGAGCAATATGGTGACAAACCAAGGTATATTTTTACTAATTATACTTTGACGCCATAATAAGAGCAGTGTTTGGGGTTTGAATGTGCATGCTAAAAAGTATGTGCGTATGAGAAAGTAATTATCGCTGCTTTACCGTGAAGGAAACATTGTGAGAAAAACTACACACGTGAGAGTTCTTTAAAAAGTTCTCAAAAGGTGTGTGAAGTCTGCCAATTCGCACTTGGCCAGTGCAGTGGACTATGGCCTGAAACTCTCTCAATCTCAGAGAAGTCCCGTGCCCAGCAGTGGGACAATAATGGTTTGACTGCAATCATACTTTATTTATAATATTGTTTTGGTTTTAAATGTATCATATTAATACCAGTAAATGTAAACAACTCTTGAAATATTAATATATATATTCTTTTCTTTTATTGTTGTAGTAGAAAATGAGTTTGCAGATTATGTGATGGTCCACTGCTGTTCATGGATGTAGATAATTAACCTTAGATTGGATTAGAGTTCTATCTAGTTTTACATTGTTACTTCCAAGGACTTTGTTTTGCCACCCTCTTAAACTCGAAATACCACAGATAATAACTGCTATTATAAGGTAGAAATAGGTGTGGCTGTGAGGTGTCTGGAGGTGAACCGTTAAGGGTTTTAATATAACTGGTGTATGAAATCTTACCTAAGTATAGTTTTGTGGTGTCTGAAACAGTTCTCTCTATGATGTTCCTCTTTATTTTCTCATCCAAAACTTGCATCTTGAGCCAAAATTTAATTTAGTTTATTAATAAATGTGTACACATTTGAAAAAATTATGCCTCAATTTAAATAGAAAACAATGATGCACTCATAAAGAAATATAAATATTTCTGACCTGACAGTTATATTGTTTATTTTTAAGTCATTGCCACTTTGGTTGGCAATCAATTTGTTTGTTTTTCAAATCTATCAAATATTTTTCATACCAGCAGTCTTAATTTTAACTAACCTTGCCTAACAATGAAGGTGATTGAATCCATAATGGTTTTACTACAAGAGGCAATACCACCACACCTATTTATACCTAATAACAGTAGTGTTCAGTGCTGTTGTGTTTGGGTCTGCAGGGTGGGGTAATCTGAGCTTATTCCAGGTATACCAACCTAGGTATTAGAGATAGCAACCCATGTGGTCAGTTCAGGCAAGAATGTAGTCTTGTCTGGGTTTGATTACAGAAGTTCATGGTTGGCAGTGGCCACTTGCTATCAGGTGGGCGACATGCTCGTTTTCTCCTTCAATATTATGAAAACCAAATCATTTAAGTCAGCATATGCTGAAAGTTTGAAGAATTACTTCCTATAAAATTATTTTTGAAAAAGTTTGAGTAGGGTTGTAACGGAGGCCATCTTAGCGGAGGCGGAGGCGGATGCGGACGTTAAGAGGTTCACCTCCGCAGATTCGGAGGTAACGGAGGCGAAGGTGAACTTTACATAGTACAGTTCTCATAAAAAGTTAAATAATTACTAATAATCAGAATTAAGAAGAAAAACATTATATTCACAAACAACAACTTTGCGGATTTGTCGTCTTCTGTGCCGGCTGTCACAAAAAATTCCTCTCTCCTTGCACATTGTACGTCAAGATCAACGTAAATAAACCTCCATCATAACTCCGCAAAAAAATTGCGGAGGCGGATGCGGATGCGGAGGTTAGATTTGTTGCGGCAATTCCGCAGTAACGGAGGCGGAGTTCCGTTACAAGCCTAGTCTTTATATCACAAAATCAAATTAAAGAGGACATAATTGAATCTACGCAAATAAAATAATAAAAGACCCTGCTAAATCTCAGTTCCGTATGGTCATATTATGCTTATTTTTGCGGTCTAAAGTATATACAGGGGACTGTACACAGGCTAAGTTTGAACTCTCAACACAGAATCCTGCATCGGAAAACTGCTTCTATATGGTTGCCTTTAATGGCATCGAACCATATAAAGTGTTAACATAAAACCTATCTCCCATCCCTAACCATCTTCTGTGATAATTATATATAAAAAAAAGAACAACAAATACATACACACAATACAATAATGAAGCGCTACCAATGAAGAATCTTCAATTCACTTTGTGTCGATTTAGATGTTTCTGCATTTCCCGACAAAACGTAAGAATAACTGGAGGAAACAAGGTCGGTAAACGTATGTCACCGATATTGTACCAGTACTGAACTAGAGTATACAATAACTGTTAAAGGGTGTCGATTACAGCGGCAGGACGCCGGCGACGTCACGGCGGTCAGGTTCCGCGCCGAGGGCCGGCTCCTGCTGACATGCTCCGTGCACACAGAACAATACCACGCACACACACCACTTAATACTAAATAGACTACATTCACTCAAGTTCTGTCCAAGCTGTGTAAGTATCAGTGAATCTACCTCCGTACGCCTGCACGCGCTCCGGTCAAGTATTCTTATGTATGAATCAAGGAGTGTCAACACTAGAAACATTGCAGCGGTTTTTTACACGTTTACTTTTATTACAGGGAATATTTTGTACTCTTTTTATTACAGGGAATATGGTTGATGAATTTCGATCAGATTAAAATGGTTGTAGATACCTGTTACACCTGATTATATGTGCAGCTACAACACTCCATTACATCTCTTCAGACTTCAGAGTACAAACTCTTATAAAAATGAAAAAAAAAATAGTCGAGAGAGAATCGAAGTTAAGTACACCATCTTTACAAAATCTTTATCTATAGAAAATATGTAGGTGGTGCTGTTTTATACACCTATTGCGTATCTAATAAATTATCAATATAAATTCTTATTATAAATACTTATTTACGAAAATATTACAGCAAGCACGCATAGACCCGCGTCTATTGTCAAATGCACGTGAAGCGCGTTCCGTAATTGAATGGGTAACCGTATATGGATAGATTTTATGCTACCTCTTAGGGTTTTTAGGGTACGTATAGCCTTCGGTCCAATTATTAATTTCAGATTATAGTAGTTAAACCTCAAAAAAGGCTCTAAGTGTGGTATGAAAGCATCCAATATAAGTTTGTCTCTATGGGGAGTCCTTCAACAAGGTAAGGTAATCTTGGAAGTATTTCGAGCCCATCTTGGTGAATTTTCGTGAGAAATATTTGCCCCTTGCCTTACCCCTGATCTCAAGTGAGATTGTTCAAAATTCTTGTGTAATGTCAGGTCATCTCTCCCACAAGGGATTTGGGAAAACCCACTCAACCTCTCAAATGTCTCACATAACATTTTGAAGGTGATTCGATTTTGGAAGTACCACTGCACATACTTCTGCCTGTATAATAGCAATGTTAAGACGCGTGACGGAGCGGTCACCATACCGATCTGACATGCAGTTGGTTCCGGATTCGATCCCCGGCAAGACAGACATCTGAATGATGAGTTTAGATTTTTGTTCTGGGTCTGGTTGTTTGTGTATTCATCTTTGTGTGTCCATGGCACCCACGACACAGGAGAAAAACGTTGCTATGATCTGATCTGAGGGGTGTGATAAGAAAGGCATACTTATCTTAGACGTTTCCACATAGTCCTCAGGAGTAGCAACACATTTGTGGCCATCTCAGGTAAGACTGATCTTATGTGGGGTTGAGTACAAATGTCTATGAGCAGTACTGGCAACTTACGACAGTAAATGTGAACTACATGCTGGTTTACTACTTCTTCTATATAATATTGACATAACAGATTCATCTATAATTGTTTTCACTAATGTACATCGGACAAGCATTGTACAATATACTCCTTCATCATGGGGAGAGACCCAATGAATAAAGTATATAGTAATTATAATGAACAAATTATTACATTATTATCTATCATTTTCAACTTCATTTCATTTCAAGGATGTTTTAAATATATTATCAGCAGTACAAAAATAATTTAAAAAATCACATGGACCAGGGGTAGTAGTAGTTTAGGGGTTCATAATACATTCATCATAATGGGCCATTATAATTATTTTTTTACAAGGGACCAACAATTAGTAGTATGTGTTGTACCAAATTTGATAGACAAAAATCGATAAGATTATTCAGAAGTAATTGTTTATTATTTCATTCATAATTTGCTGACCATTTATAATTTTACCACTGAGCACTGAGAAGACAATAGTACTTTTCATAAGTTGAAAGTGAGATTAGCCTCCATTTCTACCCATACCATAGTGGTTTATCAATGCTAAACTAAACCAGAACAGTAGTTCTGATGAAAAAAAATAAATTTTTAAAATTATGTTACACTCCTTTACAATGATAGGGGGCAGAGTATGTGCCTACTCAGAACGCATAACCAGTTATTGAAGAAATAATTAAATTGAACCAGCTATTGGTTAAGAAGAGACCTGGTTAAATAATCACATTTCTAGTCCCTAATTTTAATCAAACCTTTATCTAACTATTAATATCGAGTTGCCAAATAAAAAAAAAGTTTATACTAAATTTCTTCACTATTACCACATTTTCAATAGTATCTAATGTTAGTATTGAAAAAAAGGAGTTAATCAATATTCATACTTGAATATGACCAATTACACATTTATGTTTAACTTTGTAGGTAACTCATACCTTAGTATTTCACTTATATAGAATCTATGTAACAGAATGTTTTGTACATTGAACTATGCCATATTGCAGTCATTAATGTATGTATGTCTTCGCTAGTTAAATTGTACCAACTGGAACAAACTCTAAATTTTTCTTCAACAGTAAATATTTATTTCTATTTCTTCTATACATAATTAATTGAAGACAAATACTCTTAATACATTCCTCACTGTTAGAGCTATTTAGCTTATGCCCATCTTTACAGAAGCATTATTATTTATAAAGAGTCAGCCAGTACTTTGATATTTTGAAAATTTCATTTATTTTAAAATATTATGTAAGAGTGAGGTCTGGATTATATTATATTAAGATTCTGTCTTTGTCTACATTACTCGATGTAATTATAAATGAAGCAACGAATCTGGTAAGGAAATGCAAACTACTAGCAATTGATGCTTTATTTTAGGTGTTTCACTAGATTGCGGTTTCAATTCGCTTCTAATTACCATTATTGCGTTATGAATTCAGCATTAATTAATATATTTGCGCATGTCGACAATAATCGAAAATACTTTCTTTGAAAAAATGTAAACAAATTCTTACTACATCAATTTACTACGCATATCTTTAATACCTTATTATATATTAACAATTTACGATAGATGTCACATTAATACATACTCGAACCTATAAAACAGCTAATTAAATATGGTAAGATATCTCAAAATGACGAAATACATAACGCTTATTGAAAGTTTAGGATTTTAAATACACATTTAACGAAAAAATCGAATTTGAAATTAGCATGTAAAAAGAATTATTGGCGCGAAGCACGATCCAGAGCGAGTTACAAATAAAGAAAACAATCAAGTATTATAAAATAGGTTACCTGATCTTTGCATATTGGAATAGTTAATAAACATAGATTTAAAGCAAAAACATGTCGTTATCACCAGTTTTCATAGCACTTCACTCACTACACCAAACTGTCAACAGCGACACCCGCCCTTTGACCGGGTAGAAATTGATTTTTCAAAATTCTTGCCAGCCTTCACCAATAATTTTACATCTGGCAATACTGCAAGCTTTGATAGATTAAAAAAAACTAGAAAAATATTGTAGTAACTCGGTAAAGTAAAAAACATTGCTTTACTGTTAAATGTCTTATTGATTACAATAGTATTATTACAAAAATAATTATCACTTTTCCTATTCATACAGATATATAGCGAACAGGCTCATAATTCAATACGAAGAACATGAGCTTTGCAATGGTTTTCTAGTTTTGGACAGGAAGATAACTTTATATAAATAAACGATTTAACACATTAATTGTTAAATGGATTAAACATTAAAATTGTGACATTTGCACTTAAGAATTTGAACGCAACCTAGACACAGACAAACCTCGCGGTGTTAATCATAGATTTACAATGAAAGAAACCGTGTGTCAGTTTGCATACGTATTAACAACTAATATGTGTGTATTTTTTTTAAATTACGGAATTATTCCAAGAAACACAAACAAAGTCAATTTACAATTGAAATGATTCTTTCTACGTGTAGAATATTTTTTTTTCCGTTCACAAAGAAGATAAAGTTGAATTACATCCAAGCTAATCAACGTCAGGCAAGTAGTGCCTTCTCTTTTCTACTGTTCTTTTTAATTTCCGTAACATACGGCATTGTCCGCATTGTGTTTCTTAATACAAACATTTAACAAAATAAATAACAATTTCACTGATATGTTAATATAAATGTATAAGCCAAAAAAACAATCGTCTACAAATTCTAGTCTGTGTATATTATTTTAGAATGATACGAAGCGAACTTACGAAGTTACAACCAATTATTAGCCTTTGGTGCGCACTTCTCTTAACAGTTCAAACTTGACGTGGCTGTGACATTTATTTGACATATTTAGATTTGTCAAGTATTACGATATGCATAGCAGACTGTTGTAGATTTAAATTATTAAATATTACAGATAGCAGTACATAGACCTAAATATGTATTATGCAAAATAAATGTGGGACTAGCATTTATATGGCCCTCTAAAATTAGCACTGAAAATAAAATCACACTCAAAACAGCGATTCTCGATAATGCAGATAAAATATTTGAAAATGGCCGCTACGAAGAGTGTTATAATCTTCTCGTGACCTATAAGGAAAGTATCAGTTGCATGTAAATTACTACTTTTAACAGGAAGGAGAACCTTTTGTACCATGGACCTTGTTTTATTCGTCGTCTACCCATTACTGTTCCACTGTTGGACACTGGTCTTCTCTCAGATTGAGAGCGTTTCAGGCCATAGTCCACCGCACTGACCTAGTGCGAATTGCTAGACTTCACACACCTTTGAGATTTTTTTTTAAGTTTTCAGAACTCTCAGGCGTGTAGGTGTCCTCACGACTTTTCCTTTTCCGTAAAGCAGTTATAATTAAATTCAGTGATACGTGCCTGGGATTCGAACCTCAGACACTCGATTGAGATGTCGAATTTCAACCATTTGGCTTTATTATTTAAAATGTTTTTAAGGCATTAGCTTGGCGCCTTCAAGCCTAACTTTATTAATTCGCGGCCATCTTTTTTTCAGCCATTTGGTTATCACTGCTCTGTAGTATTAAGGCTTTTAAAAAACGCATCTTTATTTCATGCGCCATCTATGGGCATGCCATTTACAACGAAATTAGGATTTAAAAAACAATATGACGTGAAAAGCTCCTTTTTAATTTGATTTCTCGAAAGAAACTTAGTTAAGAAAATGTAGGTTTAGTCCTTGTTTCTGTATAACAACTTATTTGAGATTCACTGCTGGACATAAGGCTTCCCTACTGGGTTATTTTTTGTAAATAGTTTGACTTGGAAAACGCATTTGTGATCGCGGTGGGTGCTTAAGTTATACAGGAAGACACTCCTACTCATTTACTGAATTACACAAAGGAAAAGAGGGAGCGGTGCTAATCAAGACCGTCACCACACGGTACAATAGTCTAGATAATAAGAAAAATAATGTATATCTTTAAAATTAAAAAAAAAAAACACTGACCGTCATTAAAAAAAAAATCCCATTGAGTTCTTTAAAATAAAATCGAATCTCGTAATTATTTATATGTCCATTATAGCACGTGTGTAACGCCAGCTAATAAGATGTCCTCTACCGAAAATAACTTAATGAGCTTAAAGAAATTTTCACTGCAATAAAAATTTAAAATGGATCCAAGTTACAAAACGTTTTCCACTCGTTATCTGCTACGCATTTAAAAAAATATGTTCTTCCCCGCCTAGCTTGTCTGCATGTTACATTTAATTGCATCTAGTAAATCAATAAGAAAAATGCTACATTTTAGAAGAAATTACGAAAATTTCACTTGGCTTGTATATTTCGTACCTTGAGCAAGGTTCTTATGCCCCTATTGCTTTATTGTATTCACTTACTGTTGGGTTTAATAATATGACGTTTATCAGCAGGAAGAACATGATGTAGAAATAAAATGGCGTATTTGTCGTGTATTATATAACATGTCGAAAGATCAAAAGTATGAAGCTAGCTATAAAAAACAACTTATTTCAAGAGCTTATCAAATAATAGCTAGCGAATTGGACGCTAATTGGAATAATCACGCTGTACAGAAATGGTATGCGTTAATATTAGACGCCAAAAGTACTAACGCTGGTTTAACGGAAAAAATTGAACAACTAGAAAATGTCAGAAAACATATGGATGTAAGTTTCATATTTTGTATGTTGTTTGATTAAAGACTTTGCACTTATAAGTCGTAGTGAACTAGCGTAGTTAGGTATTCTATTAACAACCCCTTTACGGTACTAAACGGTGCCGTTCAACTGGCTTGCTGAATGAAATTCAGGCGTAAGATTTAATAAAACGTTTAATGAACCGGCTAGGTGAATTTAACATAACAATGTGATAAAAAAAGCTGTTGAAGTATGCTATAATAATTCATTTATAGGTATTTTATATTTGTCATGTTATAAAAGGACGTTTTACTTAATATTGCGTTTTATTTTGCAGCTTGCAATAACTCTGAATCCAAACGATGCTTCCATATTACATATGCTAGGTGAATGGTGCTACCAAGTGACAGAAATTTCATGGCTTCAAAGGAAAACGGCTGAAGCCCTGTTTGCGTCTCTTCCACATTCAACATACGAAGACGCTCTTGAGTATTTTTTAAGGGCAGAAACTGCGCAACCACGTTTTTACAGCATAAATTTGCTAAGAATTGGTATTTGTTATTTGAAGTTGAAAAAAGAAGACCAAGCCAAGTATTATCTAAAACTTGCTGCAAGCTATCCAGCTAAATCAAATAATGATCATCAAGCGAATAAAGAAGCAATGGAGTTATTAAAAAAACTTAAATAGACCAAAAAATATGATGGAAGCTTCCAATATCACATTCCTTGTTAGATATATAAATAGAGTTTTATGAAAAAAACAAAACCTAATATATATATACCTAATATATATACCTATAAACCTTTCGTTATTATATGTTTTCATATAAATATGTAGGATCGACGATAGACGATCGGTCAAATTGCAAGCACATCAGTTTCTAATCATAAAATAATATGAGACTACAACATTTGCTAATTCGCTAAGATAATGTGTTAGCTAAGATTGAATAATTAACGAAATGCATCGCTGAAATATGTTCATAAAGCGAGACGGCAAAATATATTACTTTAGTATTGACTCAGTGTTTTGACTTCCTCGGGTGATACGGCTCCTATACAATTCCTCCTCTGAGGGCAGATCGCTTGTCTCTAGCCTCCTCTTATAAAAAAATAAATTTGCAAATTAACGTTAAACTATAACAATGGATAAGACGGATGTATTACAAATAGTATACAAATTGTAACGGTAGTGAGATGCTCTAATATGAAGAGGTGAGGAGGTTTATTCCACAAATCCCCATTGGTAATTCCTATCAAATGGGGATTAGTGAACTTTTTGTTCCCTCGTCCCCATATGAGGAGAGGTGTGATTATTGACGTTTGGCAAAGCCACCATTATTTTAAAACAAGAATGAGAAGAAACAAGAAAGTATATTTTATGTATTGCATAATTTTTAACCGATTTCCCAAAGGAAACCTCATGGCAATACATAACTATTTAAATCGATTTGTTTAAGACAAACAGCCTCACAATACATGGCTATTACTTGTATAACTCTTATTCGGAGCCATGAAACATTCTCTTCAAGCGTCATTTTCTTGGCGCTGTGAACGTCTGCGTTGAGTTTAAAAAAATAAACCTAGACAGCTCTCAGAGGGCCCGAAATTTTGCGACGTAATTATTAAATACTTAGGGCTATATTAATTATGGCCAAATCACTAAAATATATTTATAATCCTTAGTCCCTTACAATAAAAATATTAGCTGTCAATGTCATGTACTGTCAAATGAATTTGAATTTATAAAAAAGTCAGAAAATACAAATAGATAACCGTTGAACTTATGTTTAGTTTGTTTGGTATTGATAATTTATTGTAATCCGGAATGGACCTTAACGAAAATGCGGATTTTAGCGACGATGAAGTATTTTTTGGCAGGCTATCTCTAAAAGAAGTTCGAAAACACATTTTAATGGATATTCATCAAAATAACTTCACGTGAGTATGAATTGTATTTCTTAATTATTTTTAAAAATGTGTATGGAAGCCTTTAAAAGCTTACATTGTGCGTTGTTCCGTCAGTTCAGTCTTTAAGTAGCTCATATTATTATTACGGAAGGCGTGACAAATAAAAACGTGAAAAGTAATAGTGTTCTCTAGTGTTATAAACTATAAGATTTTCTTTTTTCACTTTCAGTTAGATATAATGAATTATTAAGTTTATCCACAAAAAATATAGTACGCCATGAATGAGTTAGGCTTGTGTTCATCGAGAAATGAAAGAGTAAAATTTATAACAAATATAAGTTTCACAGTACAGAACTTTTTTTTGTTACATCCATGTTTAAATTTTCAAAAATTGTTTTTTTTTTTAATCTAGTTTTAGACGTTACGTTAATTGGCCTACCATTTCTGAAAGGTGTTACTTTATTGGTGTGTTTTTATTCTTCATAATTCAATTTCCCTGCACAATTGTTGCAAAAGTCAGCTACATTCGTCTAGAATTATGAATGCCAGTTTATATTTCATTAAGAGACTGGTTCGGTAATATTGTGCAGGACTGACATCTAACAAATGTCTCACCTTGATGTATGATATTTTTTTTTATTGTTTTTCTTATAGTATATTGTATATATTGTCCATAGAAAGAATATGAATATTACTATGTATTATTACAGCACTTATATATTTTATAGCAATAACTGTTTACCATTATTTTATATATACTCCTTCTGTTAATCACCATTGCTTGCGGTTGACTTGCAGAGAAAACAGTAGGCATTAAATTTAACCTTTGTAAAGTAATGAGTTTCACAAAGAGTTAATGCTAATGAGAGCTTACCTTTCAGATTTGGCGATGATTTTAAAATTATAGAAACTAATTCTGAACCAAACATGCATTTTAAAAGAGACACAGAGGAGGTACCTGGGGACCAACTAAAATCAACGTCAGATCCAGTTTTTAATAGACCAATAGGTAAATCACAAATGGCCTATGATAGCCCAGATGTTAAAAGTGAAGACAGCTTCCTTGAAATTGAAAAAGCTGTGACTGAATGTATGTCGCCTCATAAGAGTAAAATTAATTTAGATAACACTTTAGATGTTGTAGACTTTATATTAAACCATGGTCCATCTCATGTTAAGGACAAAAATCTCGATGTTACTAGTGAAAGTAAGCACTGTGTTGATGATATCAAATATTTAACTTCTGATACTAAACCCCCTAAAGAGGAAATTTTATCTCAAAGTGCTTCCTGTGAAGAGAGACATCATGAAAAATTACAAAAAGAAGAAGTAAAACCATCTATTTCTATCTCGCAACCTCAAACACCAATTAAGGGTGAACCAGAAATAAAACAGGGCCCTTCCAGACCTAGAAATATTAAGCTTGAATCTGGTAGTTTTATAAATACACCAATATCAAATAAAAAAATGGCAACAAATGTATTTAAGACTCCTAAACTACCTATATCAACTAGAAAAGAAACTCCTTTGAAGAAAACGCCTAGTAGATCAAAAGCATTTGAACATATTGCCAGTCCTATCGCCACTTACATAAAAAATAGTCCGCAAGTTCCATTGGTAAAAGATGTGCATCCTAAGAAGCCTTTACCAAGCACATCAATTCCAAAACTGATGAAACATGTACCCGATGGTAAAGTGAGTAATAAAGAAAATGTAGTGTTGCCTTCACTTGCATATCGAAGTGCAAAGAAAACTACTGTGGTAAGTCAACCTTGATTTATGTTATTGTATTAATATTTGCCATTTATTTTACCACATTTGAAGTAAAGTCTCTTTCTGTTTGTCTTATACAACTTGAAAGGAATGGTTGGTCACAATGAACTCTCCTGTGTGGGTGCAAACGCGGGACCTTGCGATTCATGTTTACATTGACCATTGACATTTGTGTGGCCACTGGCTAATACAACTGCATTGATGTTGACGCGAGTCTGTCGTGAATTTACCCCTGACTTATACCATGCCTGCATACTTATATCAACACTACCACAATACCATATACCATATATGTTAAATAGTTCGTGAAAGGGTCCGCACCATCCATGCAAATTGAATGGGAACAAGCCCTAAATCCTTTACATTTCACGTGTTTAGATATGAAAATATTCAATGTCAAATCTAGTTTCCATAGCACCCTCAGCCTATTTACATAATTAACATCCCGGTTTTATAATTCGTATTTTACATTCATTTGTGTTAAATTAAGTGAAAGTAGGGTTTTACTATTCATCTAAATAAAATCTATACAAGGACATGTAATATAATTATTAACAGGTTCTTACAGTAGTTTCTAGAAAATTCCATAAAATAAAATTTTGTTACTAATCCACTATTTTGAGCCATACACTACTTATTTTTACTTTTATTTCAGATAAATGTAAGTAAGGAAAAATTACCCCAAAGTCAATGGGTGCAGAAATTTACATCTTCATTGCGGAAACCAGTTGTGTTAAAGCACAATCACAGAGAGATAACCAGAAAACCTTTAGTCTCTCAACAGGAGGACAGTTTTGCTGATCTTACCTTACATCAGGCAGAGATCTCTGTCTGCACCCAGAAACCAGCATTTCACAAACCATCATAGTTATTTTATGAATTGTATCAGACATACTTAATTGACTGATATTTGACTGTCTAGGTATAGGCTATGAATGATTATGTCTCATATGTTGCAATGGTAATAATAAAAAGCTTAAAAAATAATGATTTAATCCATTTTATTTATAAGCCAATATAACATGTCACACAGGAACAATCCTTAAGCATAGATTTAAAAAAATACTCATAATCACACAAATATTTAGTCATAATTACTATTGAGTACACAATAAATTCACTTAAGAAAGCATAAAAATCTTCAGTTTTCTATTTAGTGTAAGTTACGAAAATAGAATCAAAAACTATGTTGTGCAAATACAGTGAGCATTAGCTACACTTCCTATTGATATTTTATTTCTAACAGATATTTGTCGTGAAGTGCTGGTGTGTATTGCGGTATAGTGTCAGGCATTAGTAGAATTTTTTTTATCGGAAAATTAATTCCAGTATAGATCTCTATAGGAGTTGTTCAAAATTTTAGCTTAAATTTTCTAGTACATGGAACAAATGCCTGTAATGTAAAAATTACAATTTTACGAGATTACAAGAATTACAGAGATAATATTATTTGTTTAATACAAACAAAAACCTCATACTTTCTGTAACCCTGATAAAAAGGTATGCTGATGTTATTTTTTAGATTATAATATGCTTTATCAAAGACGAAGTTGTGCAACATAGATTAAGAAAATAGCACCAGGGTAAACAACTCTTAGGTAATCAATGTTAAAGAGGAGCAAAATAACTGCTCTTATCACTCTGGAGACCCTAAAATTGTAATAACTGTCATTAATAATGGGGTTTGACTGCAGCCTTAACTCATGGTATGGTAAGTAGATTCCCAGAATACTCTTGCCTTCAAAGTTCTAGTAAAAATAGGCGTTGTTGTCACAATTAATAGGGTCTCGAGTGAGCTCATAAGGGATATATAATAAATAGGAAACTAGTACAACCACAATTGTGATAGAATCTAAGAAGAACAAATTATGGTTATTTAGAAATGTCTAAATTAACAACTCCATTTATAGTGGAGTTCAATTGAATTATATCAATAATTCACTACAAGACTAAGTATTATTAATAGTTTAATACAAGGTATGTAAAGTCCAATATAGGTATAATATATATCTATTCTAGAAATATATTTGTAAACAATTGCAAAAGAAAGCTTCAATTTAAGGTGAATACACGCCAAACAATGACTAACTATAATATAATCACACAATACAAGAATGCACTTAATAAATGCAACAATAATGAGTACAAATACGATAATTAGGACTTTGCACCGGTTTAAAGTGGTAATACAATGCAGAATATCAAAACCGAATACTACCGGTGTTTACTTGCCATCTCCTGCCATCTCTAAATATATATTTTTTAGTTTGGCACGTATATCAATAATTGTACGAGTAACTAGAATGTAGTATATCAATTACTTGTTTTATTTATTAAATTTATTGAATTCCTAAAAAATTAGCAGTATTTTCAACAAATCTAAATACTCGTCTTCTGTTTTGCTTAGCCCTTTAGGATTTTTGTTTATGTTCCACAAATTATCTAAAATTAAAATGACTGAATGATAAAATAACATGATTAAAAAATCAGCAGTCGGTCTTGGATTTTAAATGAAATACTTGGACATAACTAAAGTTAAATTTAAGATTATCTTTATCGTACTGTTTTATGTTTTAGATAAGTCGAATAATTTATATGTCGAATGTACAGTATTATGAAAATGCTGGATAATCAGCGGTCATTCAAACATACTGGTAAAAATAAACCGGTAAATTTAACTCCGGTGCAAAGCCCTAACGCAAATAAAAACTTCATGAATTAGTCTGAAATAATATGATGTACAATATAAATTGGATTCAATGCGATTGAGTAATGTAGATAACATGTATTTTTAATGGATAATGACTCAGTAATCCTGTGTTAATATAGCCGTTATGTTTTAATACAGATGTATCCATTTACTATAACTAACACTTGTAATTCGAGAATATTTTATAACGAACATAATAACCATAAACTCATTAAAAAAATTGGGATGAACATTATAAAATAATTTCCAGTACAAATATTATTTACTCTGAAGATAGTACTTACTAATATGTAAAATAATTACGTCCTTTTTCAATTGTAACATAAGAATTTTGCTTAACATTCTTGACTAGTTCTGAGATAGTATTTTGAAAACAT
>DWTU01000553.1:0-16593 GCA_018251515.1 Cecropterus confusis
TAAATAATAAATTACACACTTTCAATAACATTTGTTAAAAAATCAAATTGTTATCACTTAAGACAACAGATTTTTGAGACGGTGAACCCGTTTTTGGACCAACATGTTGCGGTGCGGTTTCAGCAGTTTAAATAAAACAAACGTATATGTTTCATAACCGAGATTCAAGGTGAATAATAAGACATTTAAGGCTTTTATACCACAGGTAACAAAATAAAAGTTGTTTATCAAATATAATTAATATTTCGCAATGAAACAATTTTTATGCAATATGTCTTTTTCCGGACTTCTCTCAACTTTTCATGTATAACGATATTTAGTTTATAAATAGGCTTTTTAGAAACGTATTTTTTGGTATCTTATGTTCTAAGAAAGATCTTTCATTTGAGTCCGTCCCTAAGCTCATGTACCTACCATACATTTTACACAAATGAAACTTGTACCTATGCAAATTTTCAGCTAAATCGATTAAGGTTAAGACTTTATCAGGTTTAAAATTCACTTGCAAGAATGACAATGAACGAACAATGCAAGTTCAATAATAGCTTGTAACTAATATCAATATATGTAACTGTGTAAAACGTCTGTCCCTACTTTATTACTATATTGTGATACATGTACTTAACTCTAATTAGTGTCGTTGATAGAAATAAGCGAATCGCACTATTTTGTTCTAGTTAGTAGGCACAAATCGACTAATAAAATAAACAAGACAACAATTATATATTTTTATGTTACCTCATAAACGGTTTGTGCAATTCTTAGGAATAAAATAATAACCTTTACTCAATTATATATACGTTTCAGAAAGGTCGTACCTATGGGTACTAATAACATATAGCCAAATATTTATGGAGTGAAACAATGGACGCTGAAGCGTTATTACTTCAGCCTGAGTGCCTTTTTCTCGTTAACATAAATACTTATTCAATCATTATCCATGGGGCAATATCTACATTTTTCCATAAAGAGCCATTGAGGTCAGGCATATCACGTACATAAACAAGGAGGATGGTTATAATATTAAATTAGCCCGTCTTTCTTCCTGGTCGCCGGTATTTTAACGAGCGACTGGCGTATCCAAAAAACACTTGACAGCCCTCGACTGCTCTAATTATATGAAAACCACTGCGAAAATTCGACTGCCTGTCATTTAAAAAATAAGGCCGCATTTCATTTCGTATCCGGTACACACTTACCTATACTTTATATAAGTTAACTATCTGCTTAAAATGTGTTTACTGTATCATTACATAAACCAGGTTCATGAGTTGGCACATATAAGCATATTATGAAATAAATTGTTCTTAAAAGGATTAGGTTCTTTAAGTTACAGTTATGACATAATATTAAACGTCTACATAAAATTAAATAATGTTTATATGATTGTAATGTTCTAAAAAATTACAGAAAACACGCGGAACGTGGATTACATTCCTGGTTTGGCTACTGAATTCTGTTTCTTCGGATCCTATTTCCTTTGGTACGTCTTTCTAAATTTTGTTAGCGTTTTTATTTCAAATTGTCGTATATTATTTTTTATATTAAACTCAAAATTTTATAACAGGTATGAATTATTTCAGATGCAGTCGAAAATTCAAGCCCTAGTTATGTTTCAATATTTTCACCTCGTATGGATTTTGACCAATGGAAGCCTCTGACCGGACGAGGTGACCCACTTCGCAATGACCCTACATACGATTATGAACCACCAGTACTTGAACGAGTCCACTACTGGGCCGATGAAACGCGCCTTGAACGTGAACGCTACCCTGAACGGAAGTCCGAAGTATTAATGTTGGGCGTCTCCTCTCGCAATCCAAGTGTAGTGTCTCGACCACCTGTACCTCCGAGAAAACATCATCGACCTCCACCTTCAAAATATGAAGATTTATCGTATAAATTTAACGAAAACTATCCCATGACGATACTGGTACCTCCACCACCACCACCTCCTGGACATAAACCTCCACTTTATATCTTGACAGAAGAAAAACTACTCCCTGCTAACCCATCGATAAAACCTACTGAATCCGCTCAAGCTCCAAGGGTTACAACAACTCCAAATATTGTAACTTCTTATGCTTTACAAGAAGCCAACTTAATTTATCAATCTTCTACTACGAATCAAAATTGGCTCTATAATTATAATCAAACTTTGCCAAGCAATGCCATAAGCAGTGATTACGCAGGTTGGGGCCCAACAACGCCTTTTGAAAAAGACGGCATCGTTAATGATACACACAATTTTATATTCAGCGATAACAAAAAAGGGTTTAATACGGAACCATACTCATTTTATAAACCAATACTTTCCGAGTCACCACCTCCGCGAGTGCCATCCACGTCTATATTTTCGCCAACATTTGTTCCAACTGCCGTACCACCAATCACATCAACGACCAGTAGCCCACCAATAACCGTGCCATATGAAGAAACCACATCGTATACTTCAGCTGAAACTCAAAATTACTATGATGATACTACGACGGAAAAAATTGCTACCTACAAATTTTTGCCAACTCCAGCGCCTAATATAAATACAAAACCAAATATAATCGGCATGTTAAGTCCAATGATGTCCATGCCAATGATCCCTGATTCAAATAGACCTGAAGATAACCTCTACGCTCACGCTTCAGAAACAGTACAGGTTTTTAAGGACCATACAACTACTGAAGATGTATTGACACTAGAAGTGATGCAAACAATGCAACCGCCTCCACTTATTAAATTGGAAAATACTACTACTGCTCACAATCAGCCAGTTCATGTAAATCCTCACATAGTTAATAATCTAATTCATGACAAACCCTCAACTTATACTCATGATCCCTACTTACACATGCGTTTTACGACACCCATGTCAACAATTGTTTCCGTTATAAATGAATCACAAGATCTAAAATCATCTACCGAAGCACCTTCCTTGCCGATGTACCTGATTATTCAAGGTCATTCTAAAGTTAAAAGTTACAGCTCCAAAACAAAACCTCCCACGAGCGCTTTAAACAACGAAATACCGAGATTAAACGAAACCAATGAAGTAAAACACTTACATCCGATCAAACAGAAACACAATAAACCAAAAGAGAAAACAGACGTTCACAGAGCTGGTCGAGCTAAAAATTTGAAATCATTAGTCGATAATGGACTAGGTTCAATTGAAATACAGGAAGCGGACATTGGCATAAAATACGATGTAAGCGATGGCAGCGATGTCCCCGTAGAGATTTATAGGAAAGGTATTGTCGATAACGGTGAAAATAATTATTCGTCAATTAATAAATACATTAAAGAAAACCGCACCAAGCGACAAATTGACGTCGAAGATTTATTGCCTTTCGATGAAGACACACTAGAGGAGTACGTTTATAATTTCTTCAAAAGAAAGCGAAATGAGACCGGAATCACCGGATTGATAGCTCAAGCAATAACAAGCGATTCAGCCGCTACCATAGACGATATTGAAGACGACATTGATAGTGCCGAAAATGAAGATAGATGAACAAAATTCGTCTAGTGATTACGTAATGTGGGTATGTAAATACCTAAAGTGATTGAAACATTTCCAATCACTCTTAACTAATACTTAGTACAATACCAAATACCGGTTTTGAAGACGAACGATTGTAGTTACCGATAGTGCCTACACACTCGTATTAAGTAATACGAGATCATCTAAAACATAAAAACTCCCCAAAACTACATAACTTTAGACTAATGTATCAAATATGGTTGAATATATGTATATTCAACCATATTATATGGTTGAATATACATATATTCAACCATATTTGATACATTAGTCTATTCATAAAACTCAGATTGTACATATGTATTGTTTAATTCCCACCGCTACGTGTAGTACTATGTACTTACTACTGCAATTGGCATTATTTTAAATGTTAGGTATATCGTAGATAATATAGACTTTTTGTTTTTTACCCAGACAAGCTTATTAATATGATTTAACCTCAATATAATGTAACTTCGCTTATGTGATTTATCCATTTTTTACGTATGGATACACTTTGCATGCAAAGCTGTACCTTTTCGTAACGTACGTCTCCGTACGTACCCCTCTATCTTAATTAGATAATTTATTGTACATCAAACATATATCTTGAAAAGCAGAAACGTATGTATTGTTTAAGACTATTATTTTACTTTGTCGTACAGTGAAGCAAAAAGCCCAGTAAAAGAAAGTTTTAATTACTTGTAAGAGTGTTTATTAATTTATATATGACAATGTACAAAAAATATATTATTGACTTTTATAAACTTTTTTATCTTATTTACCAAAAATATGTACATAAAATTGACAACACAAAAAAATTTGGTATTCAATGTGCATTAACATGGTTCACGTCTTTAAACTTACAATGATTGTATTAGATTATATTTTTCTAATTATGTAGGTTTAGATTGAGGCATGTTTACAAAAAAAGATGTATGCGACGCAGCGGACGCGGCCCACTAACACACACATTTCTTACCATCCTTTTCGTAGAAATAGACAGAGGCAGCTTAGATAAAGTGAAAGCTGCTTATAAACCGATAAAGTCAACGTTTATTGCAATCTACACAGTTCATAGGAAATCAAGAATGACGAAGAAACCCCAGTGGACTAACCCATGTACTTACATTCAGGGAACAGATTAAATGTAAGTCCTTATATGTAACCCATGCAGAAGACGTAAACCCAAGCCCACATTCCATTTTTTATCGAAGTTGTATCAACAATGCGTGAAGGTGCAGCATTACACCAGTCTGCTTGACACAGGCATACCTTATATTCAGCGTCGGTAAGCCTGCAATAAAACAAAATATAATCTGACCGGCTTATGGTACGCGGCAAAGCTTGAATTTTTTGTTATAGATCAGCAACGTGAATGTAACGCCTAACAAAAAGATAGACGCAACAAAATATAATGTTAATAAAATATTTTTTACGTATTGCCGGTTACATTCTCACAATTCTGTCATGACATTTACCTAGACTAAACTATAAGTACCCTGATAAATCATTCGTTTATAATGTGTTCAAACAACTGGGTTTTATCTGTAGCATCATACAATTCCGGAATGCTTTAACTAAGATAATTTAGATTTTAATTCGAGTCACTTTCTTACTTATTAAGAAGTTATATTTAATAAATTGTATAGTAGTGTAATTAAATGATTGTCCATTACCGTTCATGTTTACAGGTCATAGCTCTTGTAGGAATGGACATGGCTTCTGGCAATGCGTCTTCATCGTGGACTTCGTAACAGCCTCTCTGTATTATCCAAGCATGTTTTGCACGAGCGTTCCATGATCGTACAAAACACATTGACTTTTCTGAATAGAAGATACGAATAGCAGATTTTATTGTACTGACTATTTAATTAAGATCTTAAAATAGTTTTATTACATATCGACATAAAGAAGAAGTGTGGGCTGTTTATACTTTAGGTATAATAGAAAACTTAATATTAAGGAAATATATTTATGGAATTATAATAAATCACATATTTCATCACATTTTTGCCATATCCAGTGCCTATTCGTATGCCTTTTCATTTACGAGTAGTTCTGTTTTGCGACTTTGACTTTAGGTTCGTAGGTTTATTATATTATATATAAACAGCCTGTTTCGTCAAATTGGAATTCTCAAGAAACACAGGCTAAGAACTAAAAACGGGAATAAGAAATAGACAACCTCCAGTACAATTTTGTAGGAACTTTTTGCTCGTGTTAAAATAAAATCCTGGTGTCACAAAGTCTCCAGCGCAGTGCTCCTTTTGGCGGTGTGTGGTAGAACAGTTATAGCATAATAACCCCTTTGCTTTATTTATACAGAAACCCAGCAATAAACACTTCAAAAATATGTTATTTATGTCCTTATACATATTTTTCTATTTCTTAGCGTAATTTCATGTAAACAGTACTCTGAGCGTAATTTAGAGACTATGACAGTTTCAATTGATTGACAAAGAGAATAGAAACGATTAGTAAATCGTTTACATCTTATCATAACACCTTTAATGTTGTCTTTGATCTTATAGCAGATACATACGTAATAAAGTACAATAACCTTATAATTTTACGTACAATAATTTAGAAAAAATCATTACCTTTTCATTTTGGCCATAATTAATTACGAACTGTTGATATTTAGTACATATGGCTATTTGCGAATAATACATCCGACGTCTTTTGAAGTAATAAGGTAAGCATATAAGTTTTTATAGTAAATGATATGATTTACGCACCTCTACAGAGCGTCGTCAAGGAACATCGGAGCTTGGAAATGACCTTATTTCTACCAAACAAAGACCTCTTTTGTAAGGGATCCTCGCCAAATTGTTTATTTGTCAACGTTCCATTGTAACACAGCAACGCATCAGCCACGTGAATAAAATAAATCGTAATATGAATATTTAAAAAATATCGCATATCTCCTACCTTAGATCAGTCGTGACCTAATAGTTTCTAATGAGGGATTTAAAAAATGGAATAAAAGTCATAACATCTTTAATTAATGTATTTTGAAATTTCATAAATTGATAACTATTCACTATCGGTGAGGTAACAATTCTTGTAGAACCGTCTTCGAGAGAAACAACGCTAAATCCACGATCTAACTGATAATTTTTAGTGCATCCAAAATATCTAGGGGCCCCTTGTTGTAACACGTCAAAACAACTATCTACAGTTAACATTTTGAACAGTGACAAGACGGGCTCGCCCAGCGCATGTGCATGCACCGCCGCTCAACTGCACGCTTCACCCGTGTACTTACACAACAATTAGTAAGTTGCATCTACAAGTACTTTAAACATTTCGAGATCTTTGACTTGACAGTTTATATTGTTGGACCCGAACAAAACATTACTGACACTTAACGTACATAATTAAAATAATTATAGCATTATGTTCGAATGTAAATATACGTATGAATATTGAAGACGCCAAGTCACAAATATCACAAATAAAATATAATTTTTGACACGTAAAATGAGAAAAATATTTGCATTGGTTTTACACACAAATACAATCTTCATCAATCACATCGTTATTTACTTGATATTTTATTACAATCAACACAAAATATATAATAAGTAGTGGTCTGCGATCATTCCACATCTTAAAAATAAAACAGTAGGTAGTTGCATAATGGATAATATTTTCTATATCCGTATAGTAATTTTGAGTCCGTCAATTCAATATAAATATTATTAAATTAATTAAAAATTCATCAAACATCTAATTACCTACACACTAACAAATGCATTGTGCGTCAAAATATAAACACAGATAAATTTTGAATGAATTTAAAAAAAGATATAATGATTTAAAGAGGACTCATGCCCCGAGAGATTTTAATTTACTTTACAGATAGTAATTTAATAAAATAAAATTAATCAATTTATAATTAACATTACATTTGTTTTCGATTTTACTATTTGTGTTAAACAAAACATGTAGACTTTTATTTTTATTTTATGTCGGTAATTAAATGACATTTTGAAACCAATTGGACAAATACCTACAAATTTTCTTTTCTTTCACATCATCATGTTATCAATCCTGCATCAATCCAGGTGTATATTGGCTGACTGCAAAGAACCATATCAATATAGACCTGAATAAGTAAGTCTGATGTCTTCATTCCTAACCGCTTAGGCCTAAGTGTCAATTTGAATGACTTTGGTGAAGGTTGTATTGCGCAGTTACAACTTATTAAAGACTTTTACATCAAGAAATAACATGGACACAAAACCAATACAAACAATTTTCGTACATTTAAAGGGATTGTTTTCACATTTTACAAATACTTTTACATTTTTGTTTATATTTTAAAATTATAATAAAACTTCACTAATATTTGCGAGAAGTAATATAACATACACAATACATATGGCAATGGAAATATATAATACAAATAGTAATAACAACTCAAAACATTCATATAACACACTCGTTTTGAATTCCTACATTAAGGTATAAGTTGAATTGCTGTAAAGAGATATTTATATATGTACCTTTATTTGTTATTTATTGTTAGTACATAAATCAATCATTAAAATACAAGAAGAGGGCAAGATTTACAGGCAGTGTAAATGCAAATATAAATATAATTGGTTCAATTAGTTAAAATCCGTACACATGGGAAATAAAATAAAGCTGAAGATTTATATAGGATCCTCTGTCAATATGTATGAAACTAATCTTGCAGGTATAAAGTGAAACATTATGATACATTTATATTGTTTATTAGAATTTAACATGTACTACTTTGAATAAAGAATATATTTAACACTAGAAATTGTTTCACACAACAATGTGTTATTTTAACGTGAACATGGAAATTCTAAATATTTCGCTAAATCAATTTTATATTTATCATTTATTTATATTCTTCATGTCGAATACATAAAATGCATGGTAAATGACAAGCACACAACCAAATAGATAGGTACCTATAACCTACAACAAGGATACAATGTAGAAGCAATGCAAGCTCGCAACCCTTTCAATACACACGTCACAAATATTAATTGTATATATTTATCTTATACGCTTTTTCATTGCATTTTACATATGTTTTCATCCATCCATGAGTCTATAGGTGGACCGCTAGGTATAAACCTCTCCTAATTGGCGCCACCCCGAGCGGCCATGTTCCTCCACCACCAGTAGCGGTGTTTTGCTGTCGTCTTCAGGTCACCAATCCACCTGGTTTGGGGCTAAGTATTTATGTTTACTTTTATCTTTTTGTACTCTTGCTATTATTTTATCTATATAAAGTCTACTACAACATAATGCTTATAGAGCTCTAAGACCGCCTTTCATACTACTTTCTAAGGTACAGTATAAATAAATGATATGTGTTATGAGTGATGTTATATTATATTGAAAAGTATGATGGTTTATGAATAAAAATAATCATTTTTTGTATCATGCTATGCACCTGCAATGAATAATTACTACTATATACTCAGTTATTTAATAAGGTTATACTGCCCGTATTAAGGGATGAATACCTTAGTTGTGAAATTTTATGAAATACAACACACACTGAAACATTTTTATTATATACAAAGATGTATCTAGCGGGATAAAAATGCATAAAAATCCCTATTGGAACAGGCATAAAAGTTATTTGTGACATGATGCCAATAATAAATCACAGCTACACATACTTATATAAAAGTACCTAGTGAAATTGAAATTATAATCAAAATCAGTCGAAATGAAAAATAATAAATTGCTTGGCTTTACTCAATGCAATCACAAAAGAATATTTATTAAGCAAAAAATAAAACAATCATTGAAATTAAATGCAAAACAGTCATATTTTTATTCTTATGTGAAATGATCACATGTCACTGAAGTAGTGTCATGTACAAACTAAATCAATACCATGTCTCAATAATTTGCAACAAAATCATTACAATATGTAGATGTAATATTAATAAACACAACAAGATGATTTTTAAGACTTCAGTGTAAACAAGGTATATATGTATGTTATACATCATAACAACATCTATAAATTACTTTTCCACTAACACATGCAAATTTTTGAATAATTTAAAGTCCTTCCTAATAATAATTAATGACACCAATAAGAATCTTAAATTTAAGACTGCGATATTTGAACAGACCTCTATGTACAAACATATATTATGTACATAATAGTAATAAAACGCTGTAGCGTATATTTTTTTTTTGGACAAATTTTATTCTACTAACAGAGATGAAGCTAAAGGAATATTTATAGCAAATAACACTCAGGCGGCGAGTCGGCGGCGGATCGGTCGTATCTAGCATTGCTTTACCGCAACGAGAATAACATCTTAATACATCTCAAACAATTAGTCTCTATGGTATTTTATATAAGTTACATCCATGAACTAATTTGGAAATTGTTACATTTAGCACAAATTTTCATAGTTTTTCAAGTATATTGCAGTAAATAGAATGGCACATAATGCAATATATCCCATGAAACGCATGATTGTTACCAAAAATATTATATTTCTTGACATTATGGCAACAGTTAATAAGTAAGATAGCTACCAAGAAATTGAGAATGACACATATAACTATTGTTCTATAGTTTATGTACAATCTACATATTAAATTACAAAGGTTTAATTTTTGTACCTCATCACAACATAATTGTAACATCTTTCTTTATAATATGTTTAACAGTAAAAAATTGCATCTATAGGCAATCTATGTAAGACAAGATTATTTGTATATATGACTAGTAAACAAAGAAACATTAATAACAACAATAACAGAAAAGTATATAAAATAGGCAATGAATGTAATTTATAGTATCAACCATTCTAGATAACCAGTCAATTTATTAGACATTATTCTCGTTGCATGAAATTTTACAATTTGTAAATTTAGCTCACAGTCCAGTCCAGGCCCCAGCGTTCTGACACCTTCAGCTGTGCGTCAGCTGCATCTTTCAATGAGAAAAGGTGCGTCATCTCCAATTCTGTCTTCGCCAGAGCAATAGCCTTCTCAAAGAGCTCTAGTGATCGCCTCAGGTTGCCCCTGAAATTCAGAAATAAAAATAACTTTAATATTATATATATATGCAGTAATGCTTATACATTCTATTAAATTAAATCAAAACCCAACATGTTTTATTAAAACATTTGCCAATATATCTCGACAATATAATGTAAAATATAGACAATGCAGATAGCATTTTTTTGCTAGCTGTTTGAATTTTTTTGTACGTGTTCATCATCAGTTGCCAAATATGCCAAATTAAGTTATTAATTAATGGCCACCATCTTGTATTTTATTACTAACAACTAAACTGGATTACGTCAAAAAATATTATTACTAACAAAAATATTTGTTGCAGCAATATTATTGCAGTCAGAAATAAATTCTCATTTCTTTTCATTTTTCTCTCTCTCATTTTACTTATCTTTACTACTTTTCACTCATCTTCTGCACATAATATGATGAACATGATATATGTAATAAGTACAAATCCTATATTCTGAGCTTAGGGATAATAAATATATATAACATAAACCAGGACAAGTCACCAGATTTATAAATTCGTCTTTCATAGACGAATACAACCATTATTCAATTGAATCTTTGCTACCTAAAACTGGTACAGAAAAAGATAACCCACTTGAGATAAAAAGTAAGTGGTCAAGATAACAACTTACTTCAATATGCATTGATAGGTGTTATCTATATTGTTGGAATGTCAAAAATATTGACCAAATATCATACTGAATTTGTGATCAGTCATGTCTGTCTTATTCTTGGGCATGGGTCACCACTCGATATGGAAGGATCAGACACTCATTCTACCCACACCATAAAATAATCTTTACAAACAGTATGATAAACTCTTGTAAAAAGGTAGGAGAATCCATAATGTTTGATTGAGAGGTACTACTGCTACAAATATTCCTAGCTTGGTTCATATTTCTAGAATATAGTTGTAGTAATCGAGCATGCAGTCCACCTGAGGACTCTCTCTTACGACCTCCGTCAACCCAGAACACAGCAATGCTAAATATTGATGTCATTAGGTAGAAATATAAAAAGTGAACCACAAAAGGCTTAACAAACATATGTGATAACTTCCTTAATCCTAATGAGTGCCAACACACCTGTAATTGATAAAGTGCCTAGGTAAAACCCCTATTCTATATTGATAACAGTTTATGGTCTGCAGTATTCACTTACCATTAGGTAGAATGAATGCACATTTACTACTCCAATCATATAAAAAAAATCTCATTGTAAAAAGGGATTTCATAAATTTATAAAATTCTTAAACACATATGCCTTCAATAACATTTAACTAATACATGACATAAAGCTACTAGGTTAATTAAGGAATTATGAAATACTAAGTTATTTCCGTGACTCCACCCGCTTTGGTAAAGTCTACCACGGTAATGAGTGTCCTATGTGTTAATCGAGACCAGTGCTTATCAATCTCTAGCCTATCAATCTCATAACGACCCACATGGTGGAGCGGTCACCGTACCGGTCTGACACGCAGTGGGTCCCGGATTCTATCCCCGGCCAGGCAGGCATCTGAATGATGAGTTTAGATTTCTGTTTTGGGTCTGGGTGTTTGTGTATTCATCTTTGTGTTTCCATGGTGTGTCCATGGAGAAAAGCCTTATGTGGGGTTATGAGTGTAGAAACCGTTTATATTTACATTAATCTTTTTCATTACATGTATAGTATCAAAAATTGTTTTGTTCAACATCGTCGTGACCCACAGGTTGCAAAACACCGATGTAGATCATAAACTACCTGTGTGCCAAATATTAAAAATCTGAGCAGTAGTTTTTGTATGAAAAGGACAAACACACATACGTCCTCACAAATTTTCACATTTACAAAATTAGTAAGATTATTGCAATCTTTAGAATATATGGAATTTACCTCTGTACTTCAATGGTTCCAAGTGTTTCATAGGCAAAGTCACATTTGTCATCCATTTCAATGGCCTTGTTAATGAGTTTTACGGCTTTATCAAAATCTGTGCTCTTTTGTAACTGCACTAAGCCTTTGTGGACGTACAAAGTGGCATTATTTGGATCAACAGCTAGAGCGGAATCAAACAGGGCCTCTGCCCGGCCCCATTCCTGTTGGTCTGACAGCACTTGAGCAAACAAGATATATGCCTCTGCACACCTCGGGAACCTCTCCAAAGCTCTCTCAAAGTCAGCCCTCACTTGGGTCAGCGCTCCAACATTTTTGTGTAACTGTGCATGTCTGTAATCAGCATAACACTTTTGGATGTAAGCAATGGAGAAATCAGGGTTGAGATCCACGGCTTTGGCAAACTCTGCTGTTGCTTCATCCATACGTTCCAGCAGCAAATAAACCTGTCCTCGATGGTGATAAATATCTGAGTTATCAGGGTCGAGCTTCGCAGCATTTGCAAAATCTTCAAGACAGCGTTCAGTGTTTTCCAACTGTGTATACAGTGAAGCTCTTTTGATCAGAGCGTTTACCTTCACCTTGAGGGGAACGTCACTGTCGATAACCTTCCCGAGGTCTGACTGCGCATCATCATGTCTACCTAAGAGCAAGTAAAAGGTTGCACGTAAAAGTAATGCTTCATATTTGTACTTTCCATCAGATTTCAGCTCCTCTGTGCAAGCATCAACAACTGATTCATAATCTTGTGCATCTAGAGCTCGTTTAGCCTTAGCAAAACCTCCAGTGGCCTTCTCGTCCAGCTGTATTTTAGCAATGGGATCTTCTGAGAATGCAGAAAAGTAAGTTTTAATGAAATGCTTTGAAGGCATAACTGGTTGCCTTCGGGCCAAGGCTTCACGTGCGTGTTGTCTACCGAGCGCCTTCAGGATGCGATCAGCATTGACTAGAGAGCTCTGCACTTGGAACCTCTCTAAAATACAAGCCGAAGTAACATCCTCCAAAGCCAGAACTAGATCTCCACTCTTCTCAGCGGCTCGAGAACGCCTAAGGAACGCTTTCACATACTTTTCGTTTAATTTGAGCGCAAAAGTACAGTCTTCCTTTACCTGATCCCACATCTCACGCTTCTCGTAGCAAGCTGACCTGTTCTGATAGAATGTAGCGAGGTCGACTGGACGGTCAGGAGGACAGGCCTCAATAGCTTCGTTGTACAGAGCAATCGCCTTATCGAATTCGCCAGCATGGAACGCACGGTTTCCGGCACCCTTCAATTTCATAGCACGATCGATAGCAGTCTCGGAGACTTTTGCGTTATTTTCCTCGTTGTCCAGTGAAATTGTAGTTTTCGCTTTCAACTCTGCTACTTTCTTTTTTTCGGGGTCTTCAAATCTATTTCTTAGATAAAGGTAACCTAAGCCGATGGCCAAAGGTGCACCGAGAAGGATAGCCAACTGCCATTTAGGAAACGGTGTACTGCCCGTTGACGCCATCCTCATAAAAATAAATAACTATTAAGGAATCACCATTTATTTTGTCACGATGTTATGGAACCCTCAGTAACTCAAAATTTTTAAAATTTTATACAGGGCTATCCAATTCTGTATAACCTTCTGATTTGACGCTGTGACATATAAAACAGATAAGAAAATCATGACATAATTATCATAGACATTTTTTCGAAGCAGAGACTAGAATATGTCCCTTAGTTGACATTATGGTGTGAAAACGTTATAATAACGCGTGACTACCGTATGCAGTGGTTGGATGACTTAAGTCCCAATTGGCATGGCGTTTAAATGACTGTAGTATGCATTTACTTATCTTATTTATAGAGATGGTGCCCTTATTGATCGTCTACCTTATCGTGAACCGATAGTCCGATACTTTCCCGAGCGTCCCCCAACTATTATCAAGATGACAGTGACATTATACAAGAACGACGTTACTTTATTTTGAATTTCATATTTTTTTGTCACCATTATACATTATATATTTCGTCACGATATTATGTAACCCTCAGTAATATATTATACATTATTGATATTATCAATATTACATCAGTATTGAAATAATGAAGTTTCGTTATGATTAAATATGATTAATAATCAAGAATTTAATTGTTTTATGATCAAACAATCATCAATAATGGTAAAAAAAACAATAATTAATCAATTTTAATTAATCTGATCAACAAAGGTAAAGATTTCTAGTAAGGGGGGCAACTTGAGGGTGAATATTTGTTTAATTAATTATAATTAAATAAAAAACGAACTAGCAAATTTTGCATTCGAATAATAACGAACAAACAATTAAAAATTTGAAACAATCAAAAATCGAAAGAGTGGAGCTAACTTTAGTGAGCCGTGCAAAAAGCTTACAGTTGAGAGTCCATTACTCTATGTCATGATGACAGTGACATAAATGACATTGTCAGTTGCCATCTCATGCATAGTAGTCATGCGGCATAAATCATGATCATGGTTATTTTAATAAAATCATGAAATTCGCGAACATTTTGTAAATTTGTATTGAAGTTAAAATAAAACAAAATCTTAAACTGTATATTCACTCATTGAATTGAGTTACTTTTATGTAGCTGAATTTGAAGATTGAGGACGAAGGACGAGGACGAACTGAAATCTTTTCAAGATGTTTGCATCTAAATTAAGCAAAATTGTACGTTCTTTAATTATGTATATATATATACTAGCTTACCGCTATACATTAACTAATGAAATATGAAATTATTATAGATTTTTTTAAATCCAAGTTAGACTGCTCATATAAAATTGATATAAACTACCTGTGATATCGAAGCGAGTTATTGCTTTAGTACATCTTACTTTTGTCAACATTAAATCAAAAAAATATTAAATCAAGGTACAAGCTTATGCTATATAGATCTATATTTTAATATTTTTCAGGTCAAAATGAGTACTTATGTGAAGCCAAAAATACTTGTTGGTCCTGTTTCATGTGTTAATCACCAAAGACGATGTAAATCCAATCTTTACGAGCCTGATTATCTAATTGTAAGTGATATGCATGTACATTCATATTTACCATTCCTTTAACTTTTGAAGCCACAATATTGATAAAACTATACTTTATGTAAACAAAATTTATGAAAAATTCAACACAAATGTCTGTCAATACTTTCACATAATGTACAGGTATATAATTTATTTACAACCTTTCTTAAAATTGTGCAAATTTCTGTTTCCTTTTTATGGAATTCATTGTGCAAACTCTAATTTTCTTAATATCATGATTAAATAATTATTTCTTTTTCACATTAACAGTATTAATTATGCAATAATTGTGAGACATATATAGATCAAAACAATACTTTATATTTAACAAATTAACAATAGCAATTTTTTGTACCGTGGGCTACAACGGTACAATTTGCTATCTAATTCATCAACCTACATTGTGTGGTCAGGCCAGTCTAGACTCAAGGAGATTGGTTAAGAAACAATAATGAAAAAGTACTGATAATCTTTCAGATCATCGGATTGATAAAATTTAGAATACAATGCTTAAAACACTTTTACACAAATAAATAATAAAAAATGTAGTGAGGTAATATTTGGTAATTGTTAAAACTGTTTAATTATATGTTGCAAATAACTTTTTTGGAAATGTAGAGCATGGAGCCAGATGAACCAGTTTACGACTGTTTGAATTTACAACTGAAAGGATATGACTACACAGTGCTTGAAGCTTGTCAAAGTGAGATTCACAGATTTGCTGAGAATATGGGAATACAGGTTGATGAATGGTTGGTATATAACATTAAATGTATAAAACTAAAATTTGCGTATTATATGAAAATCATTTTATAAAATAAACATCTTGACAGTTAACAATTAAATAGCCAGTACTATCTAGTATAAAAATTAAATGATTATATTTATGCATTGAAAACTTTGTAATAGTGCAACACTTTTAATAGTAAACAAATACAAGGCTTCCATTCTACTTTGATAATTAATATTTATTAAACTTCACTTTTTTTATCAGATTGATATAACAAATGAGCATGCAGTCCATCTGATGATAGGTGGTTACTGCCACCCATGGACATATGGAAGCAACTTCATTTAGAAAAGATGTTTTGATCGCAGACATGTTATCATTCC
>DWTU01000554.1:0-16582 GCA_018251515.1 Cecropterus confusis
GGTGCCATGGACACACAAAGACGAATACACAAACACCAGGACTCAGAACAGAAATCTAAAATCATCATTCCAATGTCTGTCTGGCCGGTGATCGAACTGGGACCCATTTGGTGTCAGACCGGTATGGTGACCGCTCCACCACGGGGGTCGTCAATATTGTTTTATAAGGTTTTACACTAATATTGTCGTTAAATTTATCTATTTAATATGTGATATTATATCATAAGTACACGTTACATTGAATAATTGTTTTCATTGCTTGATTTACAGCTATAAAGATCTTACATCATTTACTCGTATATTTGGATCGTGAGTATATGGAAGCATAGGTACCACCCAAATATAGATGGCAAGACAAAATCATAAAACACTTAAAACCTTAACATTCGTAAAAATGACAATTACTGAAAGATTTTTTAAAATTCATCCCCAAAGTATTCTTAATAGGGGATGAGAGCTCGTTACGCAAGTTACAATTAAAAGGTCCACCGGCAGCAATGTCATTTAAATTCCCTTTCATTTTCCAATACCTTATTTAATATAATGAGTTCCAATTGTAAAAAAATAGTTTAGGCATTCCTTTTAGGTTTATTGCACAAAATGCTTGTGGTGTAATATATGTATTACGTTTATCTGTATAATATAGATACTATTTATATGTCTATTAATCAGACTTTTGAGGTCTACTGCTGAACGTAGCTACTCTTGGAGGTTTGTGCCAGTAGTCATTGCGTGTGTCTGCGTGTCAGTGGCCGCAGTGGGTGTTGATGTTACACAGGAAGACGTTGCTGCTCATCCCCTCGATTTTGTCCCTAAGTCGCTTCAGACATCCACTCTAAGAGAGCCAGTGGAGCTCTTCAGACTGATACGACACAGTTACTGACAATATCTTATTTTGTTTATAATATGGAAGCAAGCAACCATGTCCACCAACATGATGGTGAGAAATCACTGCCGCCCATGGACATCTGTAATCAACCACAGATAAGTTCAATCTTACCTGAGGTTACCCACAGATGCGTTGAAACCTTTGAGGACTAAGTTGGAATGCCTCAAACAAGTATATCTCCCTCACCATACCTTCAGACCTGAACACAACAATGCATAACTCTGCTGTTATTAAACAGAAATATGCGTTATAATCATTGCACAGAACCTACGAGATCAATTATAAAACCAAATTAAACTCCATTGTGTTTTACATAAAATCGCTTACAAGCGTTCTACGGAAATGTATTGCAACATTCAACAACACATGTTATGTAAATGTAATGTTAGCAATAATTTACAAAGTATGTATCAAACAATGAATACCTTATCTAATTTAACTTGTACATTGCGATATTACCAACAATTACTAACAGTTAAAGATGAACTTAATTCTGAACTAGAATCGATTGCATTCTCCACTAGAATTCTGAATTTAGAAATTCTGGACGACTTTTATTTTAAATTGCCGTCAACTTGAAAGATTACACTAAAATGTGTGAGACATTTAAGACAATAGAAATTAAGTACATGTATTTTAAACCTTTTTTTTTTAATTCTGTTCATTTTATTAATCGTATTACATTTACAAAGGGACTTTACACGTTTCTCTACTTAGTAATAATGGTAAAATTTTCAAAGTATTCCAGCGCTCCCCGATATGTTTTTACACCAATTTCGCCATACCGGAGGGGGTCGCAATTTTAGAAAATTTAATAGAAACGAAGCTCCGCTTAGAGGGAGCTGACATCATCCTCCCCGGGGGCCGAGCACGCGTGCCGAAACAGCTGATTGCCGGCCGTCCACCATAAAAAATCATCTACACCCCCGTCTGCACCGAAATCAACTTTAATCACTCGAACATAAGGACTCGTTCAGGCTGAAGTGTCATAACGACCCTTACGCCGCGCGATTCCAACCGATTTTCAACTCAAACTCGTGGGATGAAGCGTCAAAAGTGGTCGCGAGGCTGTCTCCCGGTACACGTCATCTACAGAACAAAACTGGCAAGCGAAACCACTCTGAACTTTAAACGTTGCACGTAAAGCAGGTTCCAGGTTGGAGGTGCGAGTTAACGAGATAAAACCGAATGGATTTTGTGCATTTCACTTGGCTGGAGGCCGTGGCGTGCTTGCGATCAAGTTAGCTGCATTCACCGCTCGACCAATAAATGAAAATATTTCATATCGGTCCAAGATGAATTGTTCTTAATTACTGCAGCCGCGCTAATCGTTGTAGAGTCAATTTATGGCAAACAACATTACAGGCATTGATTTATACAAACAATTAAGAATATTCGCTTAAATCTTTTTGTTAAATTATTAGATTAACTAACTTCAGTAGTAATCGTAGTTTGAATGTTATTTGACAAAACTTTTGTCGAAATGATTATGATAAATTCTGCACTAATGAATTATTTATTTTCTTGTTAAAATTGATCACATGTCATACCTTTAATAAACAATTTTAAAAGTATTAAAGTTTGAAGAAACTGTCACTTAAGTATTTGAGTTTTTAATTAAAATATTACAATGAACGGCATTGGACATGAATAACCAATACAACACTACCTACGAATAGGTACCTGTGTTCTTACAAAGCATGACTCTGTCAAGAAGAAAATTACAAGGCCTCGAGTATGTCTACATTCCACACACTTCAAAGCAAAACACCGCAAGTCTGCAATGCAAACTGCGGTTACAGGGTAGAAATCTGTTACCTTGCAGTTGATCTACGGAGATTTCTGTCATCTGCGCTCTTTGTATGAGTTTCTCTTGTTTCCACAAATCAATTATTGTTTATGTAATCGCTCATGATTTCAAGGACATTGCAAAATAAGGCCGAAAACCAAACGAAAAACGTGGATTGTACATTGCAATGTATGGGTTAGAACGTAAACAATGATTGTTTTGAGGAATCAAGATAACTCATACTTAGGGTACTATACCTTGGTTTGCGTTCCTCCTCATTAGACATGTACATGGGAGAACGTAGATTCGAGTACAAATGAAACAATGCCGCCAACCGAACAGAGTTGTGGCGCAATTAAAACTTTGGTAGTGAGTAACGAGCGTTCAAATTCGATATTTGAATATTTATGAATTGAGACTGACGCTCTGCGGTGCTACCACTGCAGTGTTTAGTGTGCTGATTTGCGGCAAACATTGTTATATGGACATCTTACTTTTCTTACAAGGTTTCGAAGATGTGGCACTTTGATGTACATTTGTGGCACTTTGATGCAATAACGACTACTCGGATTCGAATGAATTTTGTCACAATAACAGTTTATGGCTGCCTGGATTAGGAAAAAATATAGATGACGAATAGACAATCTTCGGGAAGTCGGATAACTAATCAAGACATTGAATTCAGAACCTCTACGTTTGAGCTTTCAGAAGCAACCTGATTAGTAGGTTGTACTTCAGATATTAAAGAAAACATTACAAAATAATCCATTAATAAGAAGACATTGTAGGTTATAATTTGAGTATGTCAAGTAGTTAAACAAAATCCGAGTACAAATCGAAACTGGATATGTACAATGATCAAATATTAACCAAACTCAAGCCGTTTCTCGCCCAGTATCGCTCGTATAGTAAACAAGTAACGCAATGTAACGTAAACAAAGTTCTCCTTAACCTTTGCCGCGTAATGATCCGGCTCGTAAGCCAATCACTGCTTGCCTTATCGAGAATTTACTGACTATAACACTGTCTTTGTTCTTCTAAAAACCGTGAGCTAGTTTACAGACTACGTAAGGATGTCTATTGTAATACTTTGTAACATTTTGTAATTTTTATACTAAGAGAAAAACAGTGATAGCCTAATGGTTGAAACCTGACCACGTAATCAAGGGTGTGTGGTTATATCCCAAGCAAGTACTACTAATTTTTCTATAATGGTGTGCGTATTAGAAAACAATTATCACTGCTTTGCGGTGTGGGAAAACATCGTGAGGAAACCCACATATCTGCGAGTTTTTAAATAAAGTTCGTCAAAGTCTACCAATTCGCACATAAGCGGCGCCGTGAACTATCGACTCTCTCATTTTGAGAGATTTTCCGTGCCTAGCAGTAACAATAATGAGTTGAAAATAAACTAAGCCATGTCTAGTTTTATGTAGATCTATTTTTTTATCTTAAGTTGCTGTGGAAATTTAATAATATGTAAAGATTTGAATAGGATTCCGTTGTAACGATAATAAAAACCGTAGCGGTAAGAACAATAAATAGTTATCATAGTACATAGTTATTTATTATTGTACATGTTCCGTTCCATTTCTAATATTTCGATCGTATTGTAAACAAGAAGCGCATTCGTAAGCATGGTTCTCTGTGACCTATACACGGAGTGCTGCGCAGTAACTCTGACATTAGTAAACCAGTCATTATTTCTGTTATCTTTGTCTACAACTCACTTGATTATTTGATAAATACCCTATTATTTTGCCCTTTTAACTGTAAAGTATGTACGTTTACAGTAAAGTTTTTCAAACAAATTGCCCAATAATTCGAACATGAACATCCAAAAGCATGCATCTGTTTAATAAAAACATCTAAATTCTAACTCTCGAACATGCATTTGTATTCATTATTTATTCGTTTTGGATACATTAGAATCTGATACTTCTCAAGTTACCCCACAACGGCGACAGAGCCAACCTAATGGATCTTGTTTAAGCAGATTTCAGAACAAGAGTGAAGGCTACACTTTGCTTACTGTAGATATTTCATACTGGAATCTATTTTACTGCATTTTGCCCCAGTATCACAGATCTGTCTCGTTGGAAAAAAGATCTTCTATAGGGGATTTTCTTTGTTATTTTTTCTTTCGTATCACATAGATTACATTTGCTTTAGCATAATTATATGATTTCTATGCATTTGTCTCAATGTTCGCTACGTTTTAATGTTGGAAGAATGATAGACCTTTCATGATGCCGGTTTTTAAGTTTTCTGATTTCCTTCAATATTTTACAAGTACGTAGATAGTTAAATTTATGAAAAATAATGAAATAAAATTTATATTGGTATGCACAAAACTTTTACGCAAAAGGCGGTTATTCTACAAATCGATATTCTACCAAGATAGAAAAAGAGATTTAAAAGCTATACCTACAAATTATTCTACATTTAAAATAAGTAAAACACTTTTAACATTTTACTGATTAGACCAGATTGAATTCGTAGCTAGGTCATAAGAATACAAGAAAGCAGAGTGACTTACGCTAGTCAATGACCGCCCTGTGTCCGTTCCTGATCGCGCAGCGCTGCTGCTTTCGCCCGGACAATCTGCTGTCGCTGTGGCCCCCGTGGCATGCTTCATATATTCTCATACATTTATTCTTTTAGACAGCGGGCAACAGCTAAATTGAAAAGGCACAGGACCAGTTAGAGTGGCGCCATTAAGGGAATGTCTATGTCCAGCAGTGGCTGTGTACCTATGTCCACAAAAGGCTGTTTGCTGCTAGCTTGCAGCCGGTGGACCTTTTAATTGTAAATTGCGTAATGATCCTCGATTAAGAATACTTAGGGGATGAATTTTAAAAAATCTTTCAGTAATTGTCATTTTTACGAATGTTAAGTCTTTTATGATTGATGCATGGATAGATCCTGTTTAAGCTTGTGGTCCTGTTCATGGCTGCCGCTGTCGCTGTGCGATGAGCTGCGACTGTGTGTGGCGGTAAGGTAAAACTCCAGTCTTTGTTGGGTTTTAATATCGCTGCTTGATTTGAATTTTAACTCAACACAAAAACAATAATTTTACTAGAGAGCCAGGGAAAGATTAAACAATGTTTTTATGAATGAAGGTGAAATAATAAAAACATGTTTATATTTACATTCACAGTGCAATTAGATTGAAAATTTTTGAACAAACTGTATTCTTAACTTAGAATTGATGAATTTTGATTAGTGCAGATATATATGCAAATCAACAATATGTCCATGGGTAGCAAGACGACTTACCAAGTACATTAATTCAACAAAAATAAAAAAATATGATACGATATAGCAGTCACAATTGGCATTAATTGTTATACAAAAGCCATGCTCGATGATAATGATAACTTACTAACAAACGTGTTTAACATGATTATTCAATTTAGGAAACGATTTGATTACTACCAGCTGGATCTTACACATAGTCGCTTAACCTCTTTATAAGTTTATCGATCAGTAATGTTATCGCAGGACTGACGTGGCTTTCACATGCGTTATAGAATTAATGTACGATTTGAATTAATCCGTATTTCACCGTATTACAAGAATAGTAGCGCTTCCATTTTTCGGGTGGATGTTATAGCAGGCTAGGAAATTACATGTAGAAACGAACAGAATTGTTTGTTATACCTAGTTTTACTAGTGTATTAAGCCTAAACCGGCCTCACTTTGAGATTCGAACTGAGCCCATCGGTTGGCCGGTAATAGATTGACAACCATTTATGTACTAAGGTCATCAACAGGCAAAACAAAGCTTAGTTTCTACAGTAACGTACCCTTAGAGTAGAGTTCGTTTGTCTATCTAAAAAAGACTAGACAACTAAAACTCGTACTTATTTCCAAGTATCTCAACTGTGGTTTGGTTCTCGTAGACAATATAACTCTACAGTAATGTAGGCATAATCATCGATCTAGCTTCCTTAAAATCGACACAGAAATTTCCTATTGGTTCCATGTATGATGAAATGAATGAGCAATGAGTTGTATTATGATATTCGTCACTGGCGACGTCAAAACTTAGTCTTACAAAGAAATAATCACAAATTGCGTACCAAATGATAAACCTTTACAGAACACAAACGCAACCTGATGGTGAAAGCCGCCGTTACGTGTTGGTCAGCGGAAGTGTCTAGAGCCTACATTCAGTGGCCACCTAGATACGTAGGTATTGTAGCTAGGACTTGTATATAATACGTGATATGTATGTGATTCCGAATCGATACTGCAGAGGTTCACGCGACTGCCAGTAGCAATATTCATGTCGTTTAAACCTGATGTCAACGAGCAAAATTTAATTTTGCAAAATACCAACATTGTATCAATTCATTATTATGAAACATTTACCTGTGTTAGGCATACATACACAATGTTCACACGTCTTTATTTTAAGAACGTTTACAATTTTTCTCGCCCATTTATCTTTTGTTTTTACAGCAATTAATCAATAAATAATGGCGTCTACGTACTAAGCGTCAATTTAAGTTCAATGTTTTTTTATACACATGAATTTAATAATTTTATATACTTAAAATACAGCAGTTACGACTCGATAATTAACATAAACATCAGTTAGTTATTAGCGATGAAGTTTAACTATAGTTTAACAGTAGAAACTTAACGGTAAAACAAAGCTCGAACATTCGGTTGACACGGCGCATTAAGCACACAGAAGGATGAACTAAGTACACAAAAACTTACTTTATTTGTTTCAGTATCTCCACAGACGCCCACATCTCAGACCAATATATATATAGGTACATGTATGTTGTATTTTCATTTATTGGCATTTAACATAAATTAAACTTGTGTATTTTAATATATTCTCAAATCAACGAGGAAAATGGTTCGATAAACTCCAATACAAAAACATCTTCTACGTTTTGGCAAACAATTGTTAAGTTCTGAAAAAGTCCAAATTTAAAAAGTATGGCATTTTATTTATGAAAATTTAAAAATTAACCTTATACATGTCCGATGAGGGTCCGCGAAAATTAAATGGCTTTGACAAGTATAATTATGAGTGCAGCGAATCCAAAATAAGATTTATAAAATTATTACACATAAAAAACTCTACTGGTATTATTTTTTTGATAATGATCACATGTGACATCCGCATTATATTCTTACCCAATTTTCAGGAAAATAATATTTTTGCTCTTAATTACAAAGTGCACATATAAAGAGCACTTTAAAATTTCTCTTTGAGCTGTTTGAAGTTGGTCCTAATTTAAACATAGAAATAGTTGCAAACATAAGCTTTACGTCCCATGAATTACATCCGCGCTGGATCAAAAGCTCACATTGACTGCCCGTTGCCCGATAACGCTCGACAATCGCTTTATTTCCGAATAACATTTTTATGTAGATTCAATTCAATGGCACATTTCTAGTCGTCGGAATGACCGGAAAATATTCCCACTATATCCACTGGGCGGTCTAAGTGGTTTTAGAATACTAGTAGCCATAAAATATCAAGTAGGTACTTATGCATATTTATTAAATGTACCGGTCCATTCATACAGAACATGCTAATGTAAAGTTATTTCTAACTAGCTATCGCCCGCGCCTTGCATTGAGATAACAACATACGTATCACCCAAACACGTTTTTAACGTATAAAAGTAACGTAACAAACAATATAGTAGTGTCTACTGAGTACATGGTAAATATAAATACGCATTTTGGTTGAATAATTACTTTAGATAATGAGGTGACACGGTAATGTTGGTGTGTATCTAACTCAATTTGGCTTTCAAACGGTGAAAATGTAATGAATAGCTAACTAGGCATATCAAAACTTTTCACATCAACGCAAACGAACAAAACTAAAACATATTTTGCGTTAAAATAAAATAAATTGCAATAATAAAATAGTACAATATAGATAAAATATTAAGATAACACTGATTTGCTGAATTTTTAATAATAACATGGGAATCGCGTGTCTGTCGTGTCATGTGGGAATTATAAAACATGTTTTGGCTCTAATTTATCGCCGTTGGTGAATATATCAGGTAATAACCATATTTTGTTATTTTTGTACCGCTAGTTTGTCCGTTGGCTGGGAAGTTTTTATTATTATATTTCGTGTTAAATTATTACTTACGTATTATTATAGATCTCGATTTTAGTTTAATTCCCTTTAATGTTTATAAATTCTTAATGATTTGATTCCGATTTGTTATGTTAAAGATAGGACATAAATTCCATAATAAAAGTAATGAGAACAAAAACTTATACTATACAAACAAAACAAGGAAAGAAAAGGTCTATATCTAAAAAAGTAAAGTTAATGACGAACAAACAGGTTTAATTTAATTTATACTGCCTAGTTATTTCGTATAAATATGTACCAGCGTACCATAAAACCGCAGGAGATAACGAAGTAACGGCGAAGAATAATAAAATGCAAAACATTGAAAATTTACGGACTGAAACCCAGTTTAATAATATCCTCATTATGATACCTATCTAACTATATATTTATTCACGATCAATTATAAACTTATTTATAACCATAATTTATTGTTCAATCGTGTGTCGGCTTTCACTTCTAGCACAGAATTAACTGTTAAAAATTTTAGCGACGGTTGTAAATGTAGCTGAATTAAAGTATTTTTGCATGGTGATAGAACGAGTATGGATCGGCCGGGGAGGTGCTATTTCGAGTATGAATAAGGTGCTTCGATGGAAGTGTGGTTGCCGGCTCACTTTCATGCGAGACAACCATCTTAGTCCTCAGAGGAATCAACGCATCAAGTTGCTAACAGCTGCACTACATGCTATATTTCGCTACTTCAATCTTCTGAAAAGCATAAAGTATAGTAGTAACTGCCTTATATGCAACATTTTCAACATCCTCTGATAGTAAGAGATACTCGGTAAATTTCTGTAAATTTAAAACGTTAATCTTTAAAAAACAATTTATATTTTCATATCTCCGAGAGAGGTACACGCATACAGTTCGGTAACGAATAAAACCATAATCGAAAATAAAATAATCTAAAGTGAAATGCCTTGCATATAAATCACCTATAGATAATAGACCTATTTAACCTTCCCTTCTATTTAAAAATCGAAAATTAATAAATTATGAAACTGATTCATTTATCTGCGATAAACAAGCTTTTAAACTTAGATAACAAATGCATGTACTTGGTCTAGTGAACATAGCTCACGATATCAAACTCATAGGTAACGCCATAATATTTTTACATCAAAATTTCAAACAATAATTGTTGCCATAGAGCAGTGATAGCCGAATGGTTGCAACTCGGCCTCTCAGTCGAGGTTCCGGGGTTTGAATGCCAGGCGCGCACTACTGAGTTTTCTAAAATGATAGGCGTATTATAACTTAATTATAACTTATTTACGGCGAAGGAAAACATCGTGAGGAAACCTACATACCTGAAAGTTCTTTAAAAGTTCTCAAAAGGTGTGTGAAGTCTACCAATTCGCACTTGGCCAGCGCGGAGGACTATGGCTTGAAAATATCAATCTGAGAGAAGACCCGTGCCCAGCAGTGGGACACTAATGGATTAATGGTAATTGTTGCCAGGGATTGGGCATACTTTACAAGCATGCCTAAACAAAGATTTGCGTTAAATTGTATATAATTTCAATTTGTTCCGCATACGACTCGAGTTAACGAAAGGAACGTGACGTGTTGAAGTGTAATTTTAGTCATGTGTCTAGTTAAGACTCTAGATAACATATTTAGAGTATTGCTGAAAATTGTAGTCTGTTTTGTAATTATTGTGTGTATATAGGAATTTTGTAACATTTTTTAAATAAATAGCACTCTTTTATTAATCACTACTCTACTACAACTGTTACTTTACCCGACCTAATGAGTATAAGAAAAATCATATGAAAATAAAAACAATTTCTAATTTTAAGCTTACATTGAATAAATGCATTAGCCAAAAGATACTTTAAGTAAATATAAAGGAACTTTTTAAGTAATAAATTGGTTGTTTGTAAAGTCGTTTTACAGACAATAGTTTTACGTGGTTACGTCATAAAGAAACATTGGTGAAAAATTGCATACTTTTATGAATTGAATTATTATAACTGAATTATTCATTACATTATATAGGTAATACAAAGACGGAGTTAATTGAAAATTATAATTTTCTAAAAAATAACATTGAGAGAGAAGACAGATAAATGTGTAAAAGCCGACGCTTGGGTCGATCCTGCCTATCTATTGCTTGTTCCGCGCTCAGGCTCAGGCAGAACGTGACACATTTTAGTGCGTGCGGCCGGTGTTCATTGATTTATAAGACGTTATCGCGTCAAAAAAACATAACTAATACATCAGTAACATTATGTATTTACTAGAGACATAACATTATGTATATACAGGAGAATATGATACACCAATAATATACAGAAATAAGTTAGCGCGGCTAATTATTGACTACATGGCTCTTTTTTTTCCTACATTTCAACTTTAAATTTTACGTTAAACAAATTGCTGACAACAATTTCCTTAATACTCTTAGCATAGCTATGTTATCTGATGTTTTTCTACCACTGGATTATATTCTAGTTTACCAGTAAAATTTCTGCGACATATCAATCTAATTCAGGATATGAAGCTTTCGTAAATGTAGTTTCTCGTAGCAAATCGGCTGAGAACAGTCACTCAAATTCGTTGAAGCGTAAATCCGAATTAAATTCGGTATTCGCTTACTTAGATATATTTAATATTCGACCCTTCTCTCATATGGAAACGGATTTTATAATACATAAATTCTGTTCCCACAATATATACGAATTTTGATGTCCCATATACATTGGAACTTATATTTGATATTTTATCTATAAAGATTTTATCATAAAGAGATGAGACTCTTGGCGTAAATTTTTTTTTATTTAAGCGACATGCTCTGTCCCATGTTTGGGAATAAATCGTTCCTTATCTAAGAGAAGTACCTATATGAATAACATGCTGCACCATGCTGCGTCAATTTCTAGTGGTGGTACGAATTAGTGAACCAGTATGTCGATTTAAAAACAACATTATACAACATAACAAACAGTTCTAAAATCGAATGTTTAACTGCCTGATTTATATTTCTATTTCAATTTTAACGACCCACGTGGTCGCTGCACCACCTCATCGCTCCGTCACCATACCGGTCTGACACTCACTGGGCCTCGGATTCGATACCCGGCCAGACAGATATCTGAATGAGTTTAGATTTCTGTTCTGGGTCTGGGTGTTTGTGTCGTCTTTATGTGTCCATGGCACCCACGACACAGAAAAAAAATCCTACTGTGGGGCTCTGAGTGTAGAAACCGCTAAAAAAAATTATAATAGTCTGCAATTTGTAACCCAAAAATGTGCTTACAACAATTCAGTTCAAATGTATTAAAAGTTTTAAATTTGAAAAAAAACGTCACTTCGTGAATGTTATTATGCTGTACTATACAACTTACTACGCGAATTCGTGACGAAACATCTATAACAAAGTAAACTTATGAGTTGGCGATGTTCGTGACGGTCTCCCTTCTAATGCTGTTCTCTTGAAAATGCGTCACGACTTAATAGCTATTTATTTTGTGTACAAACACTTGTCTTTGCAACATAGACCTCGATAAAAACAAAACAATGTGCGTCTGTAAATATACAATGTATGTCCTGTGAAAGCTACAGATAATACAAGTGCGGGCGTGCATTGCAGTGCGATTTGTTTTTCTGCGAATCATTTCGCCGTCTACTTTAGGTACAAGTTTCTATTCGCTTCATGTGGAACCGTACAATTCTGCAACATGTCATAGAATTCAAATCCTCTAATGAATATATCTCGTTAAGTCCGGGGCCTTTATAATTTTCTTCAGGTTCCCAAACACTATTTCATAGAATTACAAATTTTGGAAAATATATATTTTTCACACGTTTATTTTAGATTTTCTGTATCGCAAATCTCTGACCTACCAAATTATACTTAGAACATGAGTTACGGTTTATTAATCGGATGTGAATTTACGAGTAAAACTAGAAACTGCTTACTCTCACAACTCATTTAATACTTAACCTGACAGAACTAGTCGCCTAGAACACTCCACTCCAGGGGCCAACTCAATTCCCAGTATCGAGGTTGACGGGCGCATACAACATGGCGTAATGACTCCTATACGTATTTATAGACGAGCTCTACACTCCCTTCGTGAATGCATTAAATGGTTTTATTACAAGAAGGATTGTAACGGGTACAAACATCTTTGTATGGAATTTGGCAAATTTACAAATCAACCATTTTGAAAACAAAATAGTTTTGACGGCCACTATTTCATATATCACACAAACGCACAAACAAAAACACCAACTTTAAAGGAATACCAAGTAAAAATTTAACAATAATTTGTGTTTATCTTTTTAATGAATGAAGTTAAAATAATAAAAGATAACTTAATTCTTTTAAAAGATTTGAATGTGATTTTTCGATACGTCATAATAAGATTTTTTTTGAACAAGAATGTATTTTGTGCACTAAACCTACGTATTTGAACTCTTTTTAACTTTTTATTGACATGGAAGTCGGTCTTATGTTTTGTTCATTTTTTTCGTTTTGGTATAAACGAAGTTACCATCTTATTGACAACTACCCAACTATGATCATACGCCATGTGTTGCTTAAAAAGATATTTAGTTTGTTTTGGCTTGGTATAAAAGATTGGTATTGGTATTTATCGCAAAGATTTTCATATTGTAACTGATATAACCTTATTTTAATAATTCGCATCTGGTTGAGTCCTCCGGTATCCAAAGAGCTAGAGCTTAGGGAACGTACCCAAACCACGTGACCTATTTTAAAAATTTTGACCCCCCTCCCTCCCCTTGGCGACCATTCGTAGTATATAAGTAGATCCTCCTTCTCTAGTCTTCATGTAGTAATTAATACGGTTTTCAATATTTTTTTGTAATAAAAGCGCAAGACATTCTTTACAGGATATTGACACGTAGTCAATATCCTGTAAAGAAAGTCTTGCGCTAACGAAAACCTAACCCCCTCCCCTTCTCTCAGTGACCAAGCGTAGTAAGTTTGGGTACGTTCCCTTACAAACGAATAAGTTTCACAATTCAACATGGCATTACCTCGCTGAATTGCCAAACTTATTTTTTTTTTATCTGTTTGAAATAGCAAACGAGCATACAGTCCACCTGATGGTAAGTGGTTACTGCCACTCATGGACATCTGTAAGCATCTTCATATAGAACAAGGGTTCCATCTAAAGTCGATCACAGATGCGTTTCTACTCCCGAGGATTAAGATGGTCGCCTCATATATGAGTGAGCCGGCAATCACACTCTTCCACCGAAACGCAAGAACTGCTTCACGCTAGAAATAGGTATGGCTGTGGTTCCTCCCCGGGTGAGCTGGTTCTACCACCTGGTGAAATTGATTATTGGTTTCGGGTCAACGGGGCGGCGATTTGGCTCATTTATTTTATTTTGTTAGTTAGGATAGACTTGTATATAATTTATTTCGTTGTTTGTATAAATTAAATAACATATGGAAAATAAACAACTAATAATAACTATTTAGGGGAGGTCTATGTCCAGTTGTGGACCTCGAAAGGCTGATGGATGGATGAATAACCATTTTATTTTATTTTAAACTATTTTTAGTGCGCCATGTTAGTGTTGATTCATAGAGACTACGAGAAACATCCAATAGGTACAACAATAGTCACCAACTGTATAAACGAAGTAGGTATGCCTAATTAAGTAAAAATGTATATTGTACATCCTCCATGACTCCTCGCCTTAATACTTTTGCTTTGTTATCAGTTACAGCTATCATTAACGATACCTCGTCGAGGCAAAACAAATTCCAGTTGAGGATAATGTATTTTATGTTTTGTGTTTAATACCAATTGTAAATATTCGAGGGGCAGTACCTGGTGCAGATTGAAGGAAATTGCGGCTTATTGCTCCTTTCATAGAAGCGTATCGCGTTATTAGTACGCCACGTTCTAAGAACTCGACTAACCAACACACTTTGTTTGCACAGTCCAGAACGTACAGATAGTGCGATAAACTGTGACCCCTCCGACGTATAAATAGTCTCGGTCAGTCCGCGGCTGCAGTGAATTATCGTTGTTTCAAGATGAAACTTTTTGTGTTCCTCGGTTTGTTGGCCGCCGTCAGCGCCGCCCCGCACTACCACCTCGGCCATCGGCATGGAGCGCCTCCACCTTTCCCGCGCCACGACGACTACTTCCATCAGCGGTTCTTCCAGGATGATATCTTCGATACCCGAGGCTTTTGGGACGAATTGAGAAAGGAACTGCTAAGCTTAGACACAGTGGTTAACGACTTCGTGAAGCATTTCCCCAGCAGCGTCTCGACTGAGGCGATAGAGGGTGATATTTACAAGATCACAATCCCACTGCAAGGCTTCGAGGAAAAGGATATTGTTGTGAAGGCGAAGAAAGGTCTCGTCATGATTCAAGCCGTCCACAAATACGGTGAGGGCGCCGAGAAATCCTATATAGATATGCGATCGCTGCCAGATTGCGTAAACGAGAATGGAAAGTGGAGCTATGAGAACGACGTACTAAAGATTGAGTTCCCATTGACTGAAAAACCCTCAACTCCCAGCACAGAGATAGTAACACGAGCGCCAGCCAGTCGCGAGGAAATGGAGACGGTGACTGAAGATGCTGATGTCAACAGGAATGCTGATGTGGGTGCCGAGAGAGGCGACGTGGATTTGTTGACCAACGAGATACCAAAGCACTACAATGGGGTAGAAGCTACAACCTATGCTGTGGATCTAAGAGACGAAGTAGAATTTGTGCCAACGCGTCAAGTGAAATAATTCTATTTCGCGCTACGTATCTTTTGTTTCATTTTCCAAACATTGTTCATGCATCCGTTCTGATATCATCGCAGTAATGAGTAATGATAAGTAATGACTATGCATTTGAAGTGAAACAAACAATAATTGTTTATATTTAATATTCGTTAGTAATGAAACTGTGGTCGATTTAAGAACTCAACAACACTAATACTAGTAATAACATGATTCTTACAACCGTGTCTTGCTTCGGTTAAGGATATATTTCTCACCGGCTTCAGGAATAAACCAATCGACATAAATCCCAAACAATTGTATTTCGCAAAGTATATAAAGTTTATAGTTTGCAATAAAAAAATATTTTGGTTGTGTATTTTAACGCATTTTATTTTTGAAACATCCTCACATACTTAGAAACAAAAGGAAAAAAAATTAAATAAGTTTTTAATAAAAAGAGATGCGCAACAAATACAAATTGTTTATGTGTGTAATCATTTGGCTGAGTACTTATCTAAATAGTGTTGTCAAAAAGTGTTATTTAAAATTGTTCGTCTATTGTACAAAATAACTGAACATTTCTATATGTTGTCTAACAGCCATTTTATTTTATTATTTCGTGATAAGACTGGATTTTCCAGGCACTTGGTTTAACATAAACTATTGTATTAAACATAAATTAGTACCTACACATGTTTTCTTTTAATGTTTATGTTTAATTGCAATAATAAAGAGATAAGCTTTAGTTTAGGTAGGAAAAGTTCTGGAAAAGATAATCTTTTGAGAAACAAATACATTTTATAAATAGTCCTCAAAAATTGTAACATTGATCATGTAAATGTGAGACAAACGTACGACGTTAGATAGGTAGGTGGTAAACATACTAATATTTTAAAAGAAGGTATTCATCAAATAGTGTTTTGAAAGGTTGTAGAACCAATATGGATTATACTGCCACACCTATTTTTAGTGTGAACCTGTTCTTCAGAGAAAGGGTGTGTCAACTTACATAATATGTCGCGACCATCTTAGCTCTCAGGAGTGGCAAGGCACCTGTGA
>DWTU01000555.1:0-16580 GCA_018251515.1 Cecropterus confusis
CCATATGGAACAGGGGTTCTATCTAAAGTCAATCACAGATGCGTTCCCACTCCCGAGGACTATGATGGTCGCCTCACATACATATAAGTGATCCGGCAACCACACCCTACCGAAACGCAACAACTAGGTGTATGGAACTACATAACTACACCTGGAGAATGTAACAATATAGATGGGATGCTAATATCTCTAACAAACTCAATTTTCCGACTTTAAAGTTGGTCATAAGAGACATAAGTTTGATTATCATTGACTTCATTCAGAACAGTAATTGAACAATATGATTTTACTTAATATTTATCATAACCATCTTCATTATACCAATATATTTGGCATGTTTATGATAAAATGTTAAACAGATACCTACCGCATAATCGCTGGAACCGAGTGAGTTTTTAACATTCTCAGTGCTATCATTAACATTATCTTCATCAATATTAGCCTCATCATTATTTCTTTCATCACCATTGTTAAGGTTATCCAAATTTCCTGTGGCATCATCAGGATCAGGGTTTGTGGAATCTTTATCTATTATCTTATCTGCATTGACATCCTCAATAGCCTCGTTACTATGGTCTAGATTAGCGGCCGCATCAGCATCCTTTTCACCATCATTGCTTTTATTAATTTTGTCAATTACACTGGATTTCGATTCAATGTTTGTATCACCACCAGCTTTAGCCGAAGACATGCTTATCGGAGTAGAGTTTGCTGATCTCTCGTCAAGGTCACTCATGTCAGACGTGGCCAGCAGTCGGTGTAGGAGTGTAACTGCAGCGCGTCGGACGACAGCGCGCTCGTCGCACACGCACCGAGCGCTCACTGCCATCAGTCGCGATACTTCGCCAGTTCCATTGAGCTCCTGATTACAAAATATTGATTATATTTAAGGACTGCTAATAAGGGTTGACTAACGCAGCCTTTTTCATCTTAAGAAAAATAACGTATCACACAAGTGATAATAGTAGCATAAATCAGTCATAACTTCGTAGAAAAAATATATTTAAGTCATCTAATATATTTACGTATTTTTTTTTTGTAATTTACTATCGCTGCATTGTAATGTATTTCATGTCAAGTCATTTATTCTTCCTTTTTAAGTTCCTCGGTTACAAATACTAAATCCTAGACGTGAATAACGCAACAATAAAGTTTACGAAATATTTTAAATGGGCATGTATTTTCTAAAATAAACAAACATCAAACATAAGCTATAACCTTGATAGCTTCGCGAACGGGCGCATGCGGTGAATCCACACACTCGGCGAGTATAGCGAGCGCGCGTGCCCGTAACGCACTCGATACGTCGTGCACGCGCTCGTACACCGCTCGCAGCAGCTCCGCGTGCGACACGCGGTGTGCACGCGGCCTTAACAGACCGCCCGCGTCCTCGTCAGCATCTAGGTCCTAAAACGCACAAATTGTATCTAAACTTATGTATTTCTTGCAGTTTTTTTTCTAACGTCCATTTTGGTATATCTCACGTATGTCGCATTACACTCGGCTTCAGGATACAGGAAAAGCGAAAAGCGCTCGACAGACCAAATTATTTAAATTTATTAATTTTAACAAACTAACAATTTTAAACAAAAATAAAAGTTAAGTGCAACTTTTATTTTCGTCAAACATGGTTTCATAAAATCACTCAGGCTTTCAGTCTATATATTCTACATTTAGTTTCCTTCATTTATTTTTATTCATCATTTCATTGTAATATTTTGGCCCTTTTTTGTGTCACTTAACAGTGAAAACTACGGTGTATTCCTAAGTGTAATGTGTATTAAGTGTGTTGTATGTTAAATATTGTTAAATATAATAATATTGATCAAACTCATTTCTGCGACTTTATTTAACATGTTATATAAGCTTTAGTATTTTATGACATATGATATAATTAAGCAATTCATATTACTGAGAAACCAGTGGGACGAAAATGTATTAAGTTTGAACATCATCAACATTGATGAGAATAGTAGTGAACCCTTGTATAGCTTTGGTGCGTTTGAATTAAAAATAACAGAATAAGTTTAATTACAAAGGACTAATTAAACTCACATTTTCTGTTTGAACTGGTGGTAGCTCTTGACTGCTTTCGTCTTCCGTAGATATTGTATCTACAGATACAGGTGTTTGTCTCGGATCACTTCCATCCACATCCATTGGTTGGATCCCTGATATGTATTACGAAAACAATTCAAAAAACAAATCAGATTGGTTTCTTTTATAAAAATATTTAAGTAAAGAAGTAACTGATAAGCCATATAACTGTTTTTAGTTTAAAAGTTCAAGTTTTGCTATATTCTCAATATGGTAATTACTATTTATATTAAGCAAAAAATATTTTAATTAAATACTTTTCTTTAACTTATTCTGCTTAAATTAAAAAACTGATGTTCATATAATAATTTACCAGGAATTTCTTTTTGTGCATCTATCACTTCAGGATCATTACTTAACAATTTAGACAGCATCTCCTGTAGGAATAAACATAATTATTTTTAATATTAGAATTAAAAATTAGTCACATATTAAATTACTGCTACAGTTTTTGATCTTTTTAATGGCTGGCATAATAAAATTGTAGGTATCTCTGTTAAGGTTGTCAGATTTATTGATTTTATACAGGCATAGGTTGCATTACCCACCCACAGTGACGTGGTGGAGTGGTCACCATACCGGTCTGACACGCAGTAGGTCCCGAGTTCGATCCCCGGCCAGACAGACATCTGAATGACGAATTTAGATTTCTGTTCTGGTTCTGGGTGTTTGTGTATTCGTCTTTGTGTGTTCATGGCACCCACGACACAAGAGAAAATCCTAGTGTGGGGCTATGAGTGTAGTAAGCGTTTATGTTTACGTTTATAGATCGTAAGTAGTACTTACTAAAGAAATTTGTCTATGAGATACTTTGGAAGTTGTAGATAGTTTAATGAGCCACTTTACAAATTTACGGTATGCTTTGCGAGGTAGCAGACTCATCAGCCCCATTACTAAGGAGACACGGGCAGTGCGCACTTCAGCACGCTCCTGAAAATATAAACATGTATAAGTATATAAAAACTTTATTATAAAAATAAACACATAACTGTTTATTTTTATACAACCAATCATAGAGCATCTATATTTTGCTTTTTATATAGACAAGAATAAAATATACATATATGACTGGTTTTGTGTAAAAGTTCGAATTTTGTCTTCTAAACTATAGTAGTTGTAGTTGCAAGGTAGGATCTTACAATTACAACTACTATAGTTTAGTTATATCTTCCTTCTCATGTTATCAATACTAGTTTGTCCGGGGAGAGACCACTGCCACACCTATTTGCAGCAGGTTGCGCATTTTGGTGGATGGGTGTGGTTGTCAGCTCACTTATATATAAGGTGACCATCTTAGAAGCAACGTATCTGTGATCGACATCAGATAAAGTCCATGTTCTACATGAAGTTGCTTACAGATGTCCATGGGCAGTAACCACTTACCATCAGGTGGACTGCATAATTTTTGCTGTTGTTAATTTTTGTATTCAGAAAATAATTTTAATTAATATTACCAAACCATCAAGTGTGTAACATAAGTGCTGTAGAAGTACAGTATAGCCTGCTAAGGCATCTTTGCCATATTTGGTAAGTAGCAGACTGGAGTAAGTTACATATGATGCTCTGACCAAGTTCTGAAAAAAAGCAATTGAGATGGTTAGCTTTATTTAGTATGAACAGCTTAAATAAGGCTAGTGAAAACTTAGGCAAGACTGTTATGAGTAGATGTCCATGGCTTGTAGTGAACTTCAAACAACACATACATTACATTCTCATTTTATCTCATAGACAAGAAAATTGGTATATATCCAACTTTATCATATATTTGCTATCAAGGTTTGAAAATTATTTAGAAGCTATTTAGAACATATTATCTAAGCATAAACAAAGAGGTCAGTGCCTTGATACATTATTGAAATGAAAATAGTATGTATGAAACTTACATTGGCATTGCGACCATCTACTGAAGCTGCCACAAGCTTAGGGAGCAGGCATTTGAATAACAACTGTATAGCTACAGTGTCAGGTTCTCTATTGGCATCACATACTAAGATGTCTATCATTTCATATATCACTGTTGATACATTTGCTAACTCTATTTTATCTGAAATTTTAATCACTCCTATTGTAATGACAAAAATCTTAATTGCTTTAGTAGTTCACGACAAATGGTATTAGAAGTCATACATCATATTATCTAAAAAATATATTATTAAATCTCTTTTTTATTATTTTTTCTAATAGGCACACATTTACACATTACTAAATTTCAAATTTTATTTAAACTTAAATAGAGAGATATCTAACTTCAATTTGGTGCAACTAAACCGATGTGTTTGCTGTGTGTTGTATGATAAGTGATGCACAACTTATATTTGACGATCCACGTGGTGGAGCCGTCACCATACCAGTCTGACCCACAGTGGATCTGGGGTTCTATTCCCAGATGAGTTTAGATTTGTTCTGGGTCGTAGTGTTTGTGTATCCAACTATGCATGTCAATGGCACCGACAACACAGGAGAAGATCCTGTGTTATGGGGCTATGAGTGTAGAAAGTGTTTATGTTTACGTTATTTTAAATAATATGTGGGTAATGCCTTCTAATGTTGATGGATGGACGCATAAGTGAACTTATTGTAACAATAATTATATTGAAACATTCTTTCCGTTATTAATTTCAGTATTAGTTTCAGAATGACTATTTATGTGTATACTTTTATAGGTATGTGCAAGTAAGAAAGATGCTTGTACACATCATATACACAAACTTCTTTTTAGTTATTTTATTACAACCGTATATTTTTCTGCACTTGTACATAACCTAAAACCTTTTTTCTATTATCTCTTTATTATGACAATTACTAAGCAGGCATCAGCAGATGCTTAGTTAATTGTAAATAGATGCCTTAAAAATAGTGAAAATAAAAAAGCCAAGTTACATTGTTAACATGTGTCTCTTGAATTACAAATTATTTTATTCATTAAGATTGTATGTATTGTTAAGTTTAATTAATCTTACCAATATTTAGCTTATTAACAATAGCACCACCAGTGATGTCTACAAGATTGGCCAAAATATCCTCAAAATTCATATCATTCGGTCCAAGATGAAGAGTTACAAGTATATGCTTAAGATCGATAACAAACTTCTTCAGTGACTTTATAACAGAATTCACCTCATGTGTTAGTTCCTTAGTGTTGAAGTATTTATCGTCATTTTCACATAACAATTTTGGAAAATTGAGACATACAAGTGAATGAGCAAAGAGTTGCGAGTGGTATATGTTGTAGGCCTTATATCCTGATACAGCAAGCAACTTATAATACAACTGAGAAGCCAGTAGTGCATTGTTTCTATACTCTTTTGTAAAAATATTTTTGCTTCCATAATCGATGTAATAAGCCAAAAGGGCTAAAAGTTTACGATGCTGTATTTGATGAGAGAGGAATGACCATGACTTCTCTCCTGAATCAATATCGGTGGTAAGCCACTCATCAATGGCCTTCGTTACGCTTCGGAAGGTTGTAGGGATTTCGAGAGACTCTAAAATGCTTTCATACTCAGGCGGTATTTCGTCAAATTGTAGGAATTCGGAATCATATATTGCTCCAACCCATTCATCACTGAGAGAGTCTAATTGAAGTTTGCTAAGCTCGTGTATTACTTGCGACATGTTAAATACTTAGGCCGCCTACTTCGAATTAAAGTTTTTATTTTTTATTTTTATTATTTATAAAACTAATAGCAATCATGTCACATTCATGATAGAATTGTGATATCCTTCCAGTATGTATACTTCTGCCGATAAACTTTTGTTTATAACAAATTGTAATGTTTTTAATTCTGCTTGACACTTGATGCTTTGACAGTGACAATGACAATGTGACTTCGTGATTCTATATTGTTTATACGGCCTAGTTTCTTTTCTCCGTCTTAAAATTCTTTAATTAAAAGTATTTTTAAATCTTTACCAACAAGATATAGTATATTCATAGTTTCTCACTTTGTTGACAGTTCTTGATGATTTATGTAAAAAAAATCAGACACATGAGGTGTGTTATTTTTTCTTTAAAAAGGTTACTACGATAAAAAACCCAATTTATTTTTAGGTTTGCACGGTATACTTCTGAAGTTGATGAGGCTTTCTATATATTTTTTCACAGTTTCATTAAATTAGCCAACAGAAGGCATTGTGTGGACGTTATTGACCCTTGTACATAACCATTTCTTCGGCTGTTTTGGTGAAAAATTTAATGCAAGGCCGAAAGTAGAGAATTCAAGACTAAGTGTTTAAAATGTCACTGTGACGATTGACAATTCCATATTTACATAACCTGTAAATGTAGAATTATAGATGGCTTATAAGCTTTGATTTTTAAAACAATAAGTTATTAAATATTTTTTAATCGGTCGTAATAAAAACTTAAATACTTAATGGCGGTCAGGAAACCTGTAACATGGTTTCTCACTTCGCAAGGACGCCGATTTTCCATGGCATTAATTGCAAGTACCGGCATCGGTCTCAGCGTAGCAAGATTTTTGCCTCATACCATTTTCATTGATAAATATAAGGAATTTGTCCATTATTATAAGTATGTATATCATTATTATTGATGATTTATTGTACAACCTGTGCTAAATTCGATGTTTTTGACGTTACAGTGAATCAAAACCAGTTGATTTATCGAGTGAGTTGCAACAACGTTGCAAAAAGTGTCTTGATATTTTGAATATGCCTGAAGTTCATAGAAAACTCATTCAGCCGTTTAGTGTATTTGGTTATGATTTATTTCATGCTGGTAAGGTTATTGTCCATTACCTATTTGATCAATGTTTTTATTTCTATCTCACTACTAGTAGTGTTACAATTAATTACAGACAGAATTCTTGTTTTGCTTCGTTTGTTTGATTTTGCTAGAAATCATATGAATAAAATGTTACAATGATAAATGTAGTAGTAATGTAGTAATGTTTTTTCTATGTCATTATATTTTTGGCAAAGGAGAAAAGATATTACATGTGTTTTACTTCTTTGGGGGGCTGATCAAGCAAGCATAATAGGTCATGTAAGGCGAGCTAAACCTAAACCTTACATAAGAATAAAATGTTGCAAGATAAGTGTTTCTCTTTCTATGTCATTATATTTTTGGGAGAGAAAAGAGATGTTACATTTGTGTTACTTCTTTGGTAGGCTGATCAAGCAAGCATAGCAAGTCATGTAAGGCGAGCTACTTGCCTATTATGACTTGCTATTTCCCGCAGCTGGTGGTTGTCCTGATACACTCATGCAGTCGGCCATCTGCAGCAGATTTAATTTGGTGACCATCATATTGGTGACCATATTTCTTGTCCCATCATACTATTTTATAAAACAGTAATTCACTAATCATTAATTATCATCATTAATTATCATCATTAATTATCAGTATGATGTGCATAGGAATATATGTGTAATTGTTTTTAGGTAGCACAAGTTCAAAATTTGGAGCAATTATTGGAATACCAGTAAATTTTACATATAAGTCACTTGATGATATTGAAAAGGACAATGTACAGGTGAACTAACTGTGACCTACCTAATAAAAAAATAATACTTACATCTACAATTGTTTGTGTTTAAGTATTTTTCATATGTAGTCATTATAATTATTAAACATATTATTTTTAGGTGAATCAGAAGAAAGTGAATTTGAAATCTGATGTTGGTAAAAAGTTAGGAGATGCACTAATTTTGCCTGAAAAAGTTCAAGAATTTGCAATTTGTAGAGAAATTTTAATGGTCCAGAACAACAAAGTTATGTATGAGTCTGCATATCCATTTATGTCTATATTTTTCGTTTATAATTTGTCACAATACCTGAACAAAAGGCTTAATTTGTATGCTGGTCCTCCTCCACTAAGAGCAACACTATATTCCATTGTTGGAATGTTTGGAATGGGCATTTATTTTCTGATGAAAGATATGACGGAAACTTATTATGAAACAGAAGTTGATAAGAAATTGTGTGAACTAGGTCAGGATTATATTGAGAGCGGAGTGATCTTTTATAAAAAGCTTTTACAAAGAAATCAAGCCCTAAGGGAGTTAATGGGAAATAAAGGGGCAAGTAAGTACACCGCTATGGGCAATGAAAATTATGGCATTAGGCAACCTCGTTTAGCTCTAATCCATAGGAAACAATTTTTTGAAAGTAAGCTAAAAGAAATTGGTCAGGGAGAGGTTTTAGAAAACCTTCATACAGAAGCATTTGCATAAGATTTTAATTTGTAGTTGTAGCAGTTATATGAGTAGTGTTACATGTACTTATTTACTATATTGTTAATCATTTGTAAATATAAAAAAAATATATTGTTGATTTCTGTAGTGTATCTGTGTGACTTTTATTTTAACAAATAGCCAAGCCTTTAAGTTAAGTTTTTACACATTTGTACACTTTTATTTTCATTGAGTATTCAAAAACAAGCTCTTAGATAACATTCCCATTTGATGCTGCTGTCTTGTGAATTAATTATTACGACGCGCAAAAATTGTTTTTGGTAAAATATATAACATGTTATTGTCGTAAGTGTTAATAGTGCTCTATCTATGAGCAACTTTCTAGCCTGATTTGATCGAATTATATATCCGGGACCGAATGAACTTCTGGTATAAAGAAACCTATACTGATTTGCATACTACCGATTACTACACTCCTCAATGGAATAGTGAATTCCAGCCGCCCGAGGAATTGAAGTTAAGTTTCACAGCCCGTAGGAAAAGGCGTTCTTATAATTTCTGATTTACAATAGTATTTAAAATGTTAACAAAGTACTTAATTGAAATGTTATTGTCAAAATATGATTTACGGAATACTAAACCTCTTCATTTTGAACTAGGCTTGGTTTCATTTTCGTACAATATATCTTAAACTAAGCAAATAAGCAACAAAAACAAGACAATATTATTAACAATTTACAGGAATATTATTAATTAACAATATTACAATAAGGTATTATTCGTAAAGAGGTCATAAAATGTTAAAAATTGATAATAATCAGTTAAATATTTCGCTTCTTATGTAATTCGGCAACCTAGCAACACTAATATTGCGTCCGCACGCTTGCCAAGCGTTAACAAGCCATCACAAATTCAAACGTGTGGATGGAACGTTTGCTTTGGCTTATAAGCTTAGGCTCTCAAGCGCTTGGAGCTGATTCGATCGAGTGTCGGTTTTTTGTCACAAATCAAAGAGAATTTAATGCAACCGCTTGGAAGCGTCCACACATTTACGTTCGGTCTTGAGCACTGGCAGCGAATACATGTGCGTTCATCTTGTGTAAAAAACTGTGAGAGTCTGGTAAAGTGAAAACATCTTGATCTTTTTGGAATACTTAGAATAACCGCGAAATACTGATTATAAGGATTAAAAAATAACTGATGCATGAGGAAACCTTAGTATATTATTGAATAAGCTATAATAATAATACTCATAATAATACAGAAAATAAATATTATTTTAATGCAGAATAATTCATTTGGAACCTGCGAAATACTGTTCATATGGTTAAAAATCTCCATTACGTCCATTATGCTTGCCTCTTCCGAACACACTAATTCAGTAACTCATTGCAAGTGTGTGGATGGCGATGCTTGATTCCAAGCGTTTGTAGAGGTTTGGAGTTTGCGGCAAGTGGCAAGCGTGCGGATGCGGCCTTTGATTCCCAAAATTAAGCAAAGCGTTTGTAGAGGTTTGGAGTTTGCGGCAAGTTGTAAGCGTGCGGATGCGGCATAACATCTAAAAAGACGTTACTGCATAACCATTCTTTCGTTTTATTGTTTCATGATTGACACGGATTGACGACAGATAATAATTGTCATTTTGTCAAAGTCATATGTAAATGTCAGATTTTATGGAGACGAATTTTCAGTGTAATGGAGAATTGGAGATACATAGTGAATTGATTTGGAGACGAGTACTCACAGAAATAAATAATACGTATTGAGTGGAAATATAGTTATTTATTATTAAAATATTGTTTAGCATGCAGCAGTGATAGAAATGACATAAATTAAGATTACTTTCACTACTCAGTCAAATTTTACTCTACTTTATTTCGCGATACACAATACGTTTCATTTTCATTGTGTTAAAAGTTCCATTAGCAACATGTGTGGGGGTTTTACTTGCTCCAAAAATGCTTTAATTGCATTAAACATCTTATATGTGGTAAGAATTGCTAATTTTACCGTTTTTACTATGTTTTAATTAAAATTATGGTGAACTATTTTTGTGAATGTACTGTGTTACTTGTAGGTGGTGGCGTCTATTCTGATATCAGTAGCAGTGTACGGGCAGGCCTCATCGTTGGTCACAAACCTGCCCATAGTGGGTGGTATTCTGGCATGTGGGGTTTTTCTCATTCTAATATCATTGCTGGGATTGGCAGGGGCTGTAAAACACCATCAAGTTATGTTGTTTTTCGTATCCTTTTTCAATCGTATTTCGTATGTTTTTCATATCTTATTTTAAAGATATAATTTGTTTGGTAAAAGACCTAAACTTTAAATTTTAATTGAGAAGTTTTTATTTAATTCATGTGTAGAAGCAATATGTTATCATACCTCATAAGTATGGAAAATCAGGTCATATGAGCCTGTGTTACAACGTTTATTATGAAACTAGTTATAATTACTTCCTTTTATTATTTTGCTCAGATTAAAAATGTGATGTCAACATCTTATAAACTTTATAGACTACACTGCAGTTTAATTGAATTGCTTATATATCAATGAATACCTTGACTCCAGTAATCAGTATATGGTGATTCTGTTCCTCTTGTTCCTGGTGCAGTTTTCAGTGGCATGTGCCTGCCTTGGTGTTAATTCTGATCAACAGAAAATGTTAGCTCAACAGGTAAGTTAATTTATAGTCTAATAGATATAAATAATCTTATTTTAGGTATAATTTTGATAGAAGTTACAGTATCTTTTCCTTTGATATTATTTTGAAACTATTTTGCTGATGAAATATTTACTAAAATGTTGATTATCTCAGTACATAGTACAATTACAATAGGATACATACTGTGAATTTAGGCATACATCTATATTTAAAGTAAGAGCTATATTTTTATTACAATAGTTATTGTAAAATCTCTCTTTGACATGTGTTTGGAAAAACAGATCAGAATGTACTAGTACCATTAGCATGGGACACAATTCTTCATACTAATGTAACATATATTTTTATTGTAGTGTTTGGTGTACGCTAATATTTGATTGGATTACTTTGTGTCACTTTTTATATGTTTACTTATGCTCAGGCCAAATTTGATATGGAACAAAGCGTTACCTAGCAACCACTGACAGGCAGGGGAATGAAACTTTTTGTTGTTTTATCAGCTGTTTTTTTACCTACCATTAACTTTAACTGTTACTTATAAATCATGCGATTTATTTTATGATTAAGTCAATGTATAGAGTATTGAACATTTGATGTTTTAACCTTAAAATACTCTTCATAAATTTCTGATAATGATGTGTACATTACTTTTTGGTCAATAGAAGAACCTAAAGAAGTATAATATAACATGAAAAAGCAAGTCAGTAGCAAAATCTTGTTGCTGTAAAGATTTTGTATTCAGTGCTGTAACATTAAAATAATACAATAATTTCATAGGTTGCAAATCCCTTCATGGAATGAAGGTTTTAACATCTATACAATGACAATAATGTTAATTAAGGTTTGTTAGACCGGCTTTACCATATTATCTTGCAGTTAGTTGGTCCTTATTAGTTAAACAACTCTGTTTAATTAAATTACTTCTTGAAAATTTAATGCATACTTTTTATGGTTTGTTTACATTTATTCCAGATCAAATGTGACCCAAGTATAGGTCTTTTATTTTTTTTACTATAAAATAATTATATTATTTTTAGGGATGGAATCAAGTGGATATGGATGTAAGGGAACAAGTACAGCAAAGGTTCCAATGCTGCGGATTCCAGAACTTGCCACTGAATGCCACCACAGACCATCCTCCCTGTGATATAGTAAGTGCTTAACCTGCAGGTTTAACCTGCAGGTTATATATATACATAACATGAATTAATGTTCATCTCATCACTCTCATGATGTGCAAACATTTAGTAATTATTAATGTATTCATTTATTACTTCTCAAAATTATGAGCCAATTAGTTCCAATGGCACATTATGCTGTTCTCTCTGGATTATTGCTAAATTGTAAAAAAATTTATATACCACAAAATATGCTTATAATGGACCTATGGTTAACCATAGATCCATTGCTATCCCTAAGGATTAAGTTAGAATGCCTGGTTTAAGTGTCTTCCTTGGTTTGGATTCTTTCCCTGCAAACCTGAACAACAACAATGCATTGCAGTGGTGTTCTGAGGTCAAACCATAAAGAGCTCCACCACCTTTAAAGTTTTTCTACCTATTGCCTGGAGAGTATCTACCACATACGTGACTAATGTATTAACGTCTTTTTTAATATTTACTTCTGATGTTGATAAATTGTCTTTTTATAGAGAAATTGCTGCAATGACTTGCCTGACTGCCAATGCCAACCGTGTATGGAAAAACTAAGGGAAACTATTGACCGTGCCTTTAAACTCTGTGGTGGTATTGGCCTCTTCTTCAGTTTTACTGAGGTATGAAATTCAGTATATTAATCTTTAGCATAAATATTGTAACTTCTGTTAAAACTCTTTATCAGTTTGACCCTTGTCACAGTATAAATAAATAGATTGTGTCAAAATTATCAGCAGATACTGCCTGCCATATCTGTATTTATTTTATCATTATGTAGACATTGTGTTATATAGTAGTACTAAAGTAATTGTATATATATATATTATATATTGTGTATGTACTTCATACAAAATATACAAATAGTAATTATCTTGCAGCTTACATTAAAGCTATTTCTTCATATAAATCAAAGATAAATATTATTGGATAGAATCAGCTAACTATATGTTTGAAACAGCAATCATTCTATTAAAGATCTCTTATAAATTTTCATTATAGGTATTTGGATACAATTTTTTTAACATTTAAGTAACAACAATTATGGTTGATCTATGTTTGAATAAAACCTTATTTCCCAGCTCCTTTTCTACACCTTTACCCTCCTTGGCTACTCTATCCTTAATTGTTTAATGTGTAATTTAATAAGTAATAACAGCTATGAATTGTTGTAAATAATAATTGTACATTCTAATTTTTCATCACACATCTTGTTCTTGACTAACTGTAACTTGGCGATTGTTTTCCAGTTTCTGGGTGTTTGGTTGACAGTAAGATATCGTAATCAGAAGGATCCTCGGGCTAACCCCAGTGCATTTCTCTGAATGATCTGAATAATCGGACTGTAACTTTAAGGTGGATTGGTTTCGCGCTTGGAATGCCGCTTGTGCAATTTTTACTGACGCTTCATGTTCTGTGTATTACTAGGCATGGCTTCTGCATGAAACAGGTTTTAAAGAATGGATTGTTCAGGCAATTAATTATCATTATCATTATTATGTAAATTTTGGCAAAGGGAGACCTTCCGTTAGGCTAGGTAATCATGCCTCGCGAGAGGCCGTGCTCCGATAGTCTCAGTTTGGAGTTTGTAAATGTGCAGGATATTGAGAAAACTCCGATAGCGTGATTCAGAATACAGTGGTGCCATCTCTTGATGAGTTTCAGGAGGTCGCCTCAAAATAAACTACGACTAAACTGTTTACAAAACAAAAAACATGTTTTTAACCAATTTACTGCGTTTCATTTGGTGCTTATGGACGATCGATATAAAAATTAAAAAAAAAATAACGGTCCGACTTCCGAAATGTAGGACACAAAACAATCTAAAACCTTTCTCTTTTTTTTGGCAACCGCCATTTGTTTGCTTGCCAAACAAATTATATTGACGAGTTATAGTGTTCATTTGTAAACAAAATCTTCAAATGGTCGTATCTCGACCACCAGGCGAAAACTATTTTGCGAAAATTATTTATTAGAATAAAATTATATCCACACATAAGTAGATCGCTTCGTTGTTTGTCTTGTGATTCGTGGTCTGTGCTAATATAAATACATGTAGGTGCGCAATATATTTATTTAGCATTGTCTCACTTGTGACGTGGATGTTATATCAGTTATTATCATTTCCAGTTTCTTTATCCGAAATAAATATGAGTACGCCAGAGGAACGCTTCGTTTGTTTAAAATGTATTATGCTTATAGACGTAAGTTTGTGATTATGAAACTCATGATATTAAATTCGTAGTATGTTTGTCTAAAAAATCATTATTTTTAAAAATATTTTTAATTCCAATAAACATTATTCTTTATGTCTTAGTATATACGAAAATATTTTCGTAGAAACCTTATTGACGCCTATTTTATGCCTATAATTTGAGGTGAACGTAAAAAACATACTGTATGATAAAGTACTCTATTTACGAACTTATCCGGTATCATAGCATTGCCTACTATAGTGACTACAATTATTGCATGTGACAATATTATAATGCGGTATGGTGCACTCATTTTTTTTTAAAACACCTCGGTTATGCATTTTAGCAAATTACTATGTATGTATTTTATAATTTCTTATGCACTGAATTGCTATAAAGTTACACTTTTATTTGATATTCATTTATTGAATATGAAACGATATCCTTTTCAGTTGTTCGCTGTGTGGCTCGCCCGACGTTACCGCAACCAGCCAGACCCTAATTACAAGGAACCTCATGCGATTTTCCCTAGAAAAAATTACTTGTATTGAACCTCTCTGTGAAACTTCTTTTTCCGTAGCATAGACTCTGATTAGCGAATTTGTAGGACAATTTGTAATTGATTTAATGTTTCTTTTTTTTTTCATTTTCGACCGACTCCAAAAAGGAGGAGGTTCTACGTTCGGCTGTATGTATTTTTTGTATTTAGTTTTAGGTCAGATTTAATTTTAAGATCAACATAGATTTTTTGTAACATTGCCATTAAATTTGTAAGTTTTTGCCGAAACATCTGCATTGGCTTTTGATTTGATTGTAGATATTTTATGACTTGTTCCGTATTCTTACAAGGTAACATAGTCGTATACATTTTTTGTTTTCAAGTAGAACACGGCATACTCCGTGGGACAAGCAAGTTAAAATTTTTAAAACTTGCTCAAAACATTGTCATTATTAAGTCGTATTCGTAATTATTTCGACGAGACTGTGTAATACTTCGTCTGGTGTGCGTATCTATTATTTTTGCGTATATTTTCAGAGTTTATGTTTAATGTTATATCAACAGACTATACTCTACATTTTAATTTCCTCTTGTACTAAACCATAAAGAAAGGATTAGGCAAGTTCAGGGTTACAATAGGATACGCACTGTTAAATTGAGATACGAGTGTAAAGACATTTCCAGATTCAAACGTATATTTTTAATTTGAAAAAGAAATTGGTATTTTGCTAAAGTATCACGTATTTTTTAATAAAATTAAAGTAGCGTTCTAGCATGCAGTCCGCCTGACAATAATGTTTGTTTGAATTCCAGATTAAAATGTATAATTATGAAAAAGGCAGTCAAAAACATTTTTTCGTTATGTTTTTCTTTAAGTTTATGTAGGAATTGGCATGGAGCGTCGTTGGGACCAGAAAAGTGTTGATTGTTTCGATTAAAAAGCGACTTTAAGAAACAACTTAATAAAATGACCATTATATATTACGAATAACATGAATAGCTAATAAAAATATCATTTTAGCATATTATAATTTTTAATATAATACATCGTCGTTAAAAATCATAAAATTATTTTTATTCTTAATAGATATTTTGGGGATTTCGTCTTGAATGCCAGTACTAAAAAACTACATTGAGATTATAATATTACAATTTTGCCATTTCCATTGCATTGGCTATCCAGTGGCATTTAATTTTGTCGTAGCATAGAATTTGAAGTTATATTGTAATGTTAAGTTCTAGTACGGGGTAATTATAAAAAGACTTGTGTGGCAATGATCTGAGGACTTGAAAATAGAGTTGATGTGTCTGTGTGTGTAATTTATGTTAGCGCAATTCTGTAATCGAATGTACATTGTGTTTAAATCTACTAGTCAGTAGCTGTATCGTTATGATTTTCTGTATCCTCGTTTTGTATTTGCGTAAAACTGTGCCCATAGTACGAGTTTGATGTTTTCTCAAAACAATCATTGCTTATGTTTTCGCCCATCATTGCAGTGAAGTAAATTCCGAAGTATGGGAGAAAACGTAAGCACTTGCACTATAAGATTGCTGTGAACATTTAAAGTGTTTAAAACATGAAATAGTAATTAGCGTTAGCTGATACGTCTAATGTATGTATGTATAATCAGCTATAATGTGTATTAGGGTACGTATCACAAACCACGTGACCATTTCAGGGGGAGGGGTCTTCAAAATACCACGCTTGGTCACAGGGTGACAATCACATTCAAATATGGCGCGAAGCTTTAACTTTCTCTTTGCAAAAAAGGATTTAAAAACGTATTTATGACTCACTATGTGAAATGTAGGGG
>DWTU01000556.1:0-16572 GCA_018251515.1 Cecropterus confusis
GCAACATTCATGGCACAAAACCCATGAAACCCGCGAAGCGGGAATGTAGGGTTTGGAGAGTAAATTACGCTTCGTAGCGTTCCCCAATCTATGTCAATTTTTAGTCCTGTGACAAAGGATTCACGATTAGTTCATGACAAGTGAATGCGAACAAATCCACATTCACAGTATTTCCTCGGTAGTAGTGTTGCAGTGACAATATATTAATTTTAATAATGAGCGTTTCGTGGAGATCGTGATCTATCAGAGATCGTAAGCTATCACTGTTTCAGTGATACCAAGCCAATTTTCCTCTTCCTTCATCAACTTTATTCAAATGTAAACTTATTAAATATGTAAAAGACCTTAGGTAATACAATGTTATTAAAAAAGATGACAGCTTAATATGTCGTATATACTAAGCTCTCGTTTACAGGAAATTTATTAGATTTCACCTGTATAAATAATGTATTTTAATATATCAGGACTATTTTTGTACCATTATTGTACATTTGTACATATGACAAAATTAAAAAAGCCCCGCGGTCCAATTCCGCTTGCGGGTGTACCCACCTCAGCGCGCAAGTAAGGCACACTTAGCGTATTTTTTTATTCTCTCCACAATTACTGCTCGTGTGTGTTCGTCTGTGTGAAATTGTATACCTGTGTGCGACTTTCTTATAATTTTGAAAGCAACAGGATGTTAAACTATCTGCAATTAACTGGTTTTGAAAAATGTGTGATTAAATTTTTATGTAGTGTAAAGTTATTTAAAGAGAGATTTTTATAACAGTTCAACTACTGAAGAACCAGCTGCCTTAAAAGAAATCCTTGCAGTTAATCTACATTGGGCTCACTACTGTATCTTTTTCCAAGTTAAAATTAGTATTTATAATCCTGAATTCTTGTTTCAAGGATGTGAACAGTGACACTACCGTCAAACTTATTTCTGTCCTTTAAGTTGGCTGTGGTACAGTTACACTACCCTTACACCTATTTCCAGATTATAATAGTGGCAGAAGTTTTTGTGATTTAGTTTGAATTATGTGGTCATTGGAGACACTAATGCTAGAAGTTGCAACTTAGTTGGTTTTCACGTCCCTATTATTACGGGCGTGCAAGATGTGGAATGAACTTCCTGCCGAGGTATTCTCTGACCGCCATGGCATGGGGCTTTTACAGAAAGGTGCGAATAGACTTCTTCTTCGATGCCTTGCCGGTTTTGATTCCGGATTCCTCGGCGATGCAAATGTCAATTATTGTTAAGTTTAAGTTTAAAAATGTCCTCGGAGCAACGCGTTCCTACCTGTTTGTTAGAACTTACCTAGGACTCTCTTTTATTTCTTTTTTAGTAAGAAGTCAATGTAATCATGGTCATCTGTTATAAACCAGAAATAGGATTGAAGTCCTATTTGTGATCGACTTCAGATCTTTTTTTTGTTTTCAAGGGATAAACCTTCAAAAGATACCCGACGTCGTGGGAGCGATGCCAGGTTATGTGCGATTTTTATAGCATTAAAACCGCCCTCGGCGAAAAGGACTCCGGGATCCCAAACGGAACGCGACCGAAAAGATCTTTCTATGCCTAGGACTAAATTGGTATGTACGATCATATTTAACGTTTTAATATTGCCATATTTGGGCGAAGACAAACTATGATCGTTTTGAGGATTTAATTCGCAGTAAGGGCACTGCTTTATTAAGTAAAATAAGTTACTTCCCTAGAAATGTAAACTTGTATTGAGAATTAATTGACTCGTAAAAGGAAAGAAGAAATGTAGTTTGAACCGATATATCATCTGTGGTCAGTGGGCTGTAAAGTCATTAATATGCGATGTTTTTGTGTCGGAGTGTAGGTAGGTATATATTGTTTTTATTTGTACCAGCAAAGTAATATCCGAATGTGACCTCTTTGTAACTCCACGACGGTAGACTACTGGCTATCTCGGTGTTTATAAGGGTACAAGGTTGTATCCCAAAGGCAAAATTTGCGAGGAAACGCACGCCTGAGAATTATTAGCAGTATTTGGTGGTTCAACTAACATAATCATTTTTTTTTAAGAACACCTTTAAAAATCATTAACGGAAAAATGAAAAGCAGTGTAGTGGTAGGGTACTGCAATAAAATATTGAAAATAAATGTATTGATAAAAAAAATATATACAAGATGCTCCTGGCGGGACCTAACGTAGTTTTAGTATTTAATATTTTTTTCAGTTTGCCATATACATTCGCCACACACTGAACGTATCTTGCGAAAGCGAATACGACTATCTATTACATCACAAGAACAGATTAAAGATACTCTTAGTGACATCTAGTGAGTAAAATTTAAACGATTGACGTTGACTGTTTAGCATCTTACAGCACTTAATAATTTATAACTAGATGGCGCATTATCTGCGAACCATACAGTTCTCATGCAACCCGCAAGATGGCAGTACCACAGATCTATTAACACTATTAACATTTTTTTACAAACATTGTTTTATTACCCGACTGCATCAGAAGAAAGGTAACGTTTTAGAGTGTATGTATGTATGGTTGTTTGTATGTATGTCCATTTGCAAATAGCTTGACGGATCGTGACATATGACTGTTAGGAGAGTGACATAGTAGGTATATAAGTTGTTTTTTTAAATCGCGCCCATATATTGGAGAAAAGGAGGGAGAACAAAATACTTTTTTACTATCATGCAATATGGTTATCAAATGAAAGCTAGTAAATAGACCATTCTGAAAATATATACTGTACTTTTACTTGGTTATTTTAACAAAAACTCATACATAAAGCGTTAAATTAAATATAAGTTTAAAGTAGTCGGGTTTTTTGTTTTAATTTTTTTAACAATGTTACTAGTTATTGAAATACTACTCATGAATAATTATTTAATGATATAGAATAGTATTAAGACTTTTATTTATAATCTTAGTTGTTTTCAAGTTTCAAGTTAGACCACTAAACTGTATCTCCACCAATCAAAATTGGATGACCTGGTAGAGATGCTTCAGACCTTAGGTAACTTATGAAAAGAAACGTTCACAGCAGCCAATATCAAAATTTTGCACTCAGATTAAAAACGCAAGTCACAATAGAAATCTCATGAGATTATTAAATATTATTTCAGGTTATAAAAATACTAAGAAGAGAGGAGAATATAAGCAAATAAGCGTGCAATCTCTAGCTGCTATCAACCGATATAGAAATGCTATGAAATGATAAAATATTATATGGAGATTAACATTTAAAATACTTATCATCAAAATGGACTAAGAAGAAAGAGCCATGACAGCTTAATGGCTGAAACTCTGCATCTCGATTGAGAATCCGAGGGACAAATCCCAGGCACGCACCAGTGTTTTTTCTAAAATTATGTGTGTATTTAAAAATTTGAAATTGAGTATCCCTGCTTTGTGTTGAAGGGTACATTGTTATGAAATTTAATTACTACTCATTACTAATTATAAAATAATCTAATAATTTTGACAAAATAAATAAATGTTAAATTATTCGTTCATTTAATATAAAAGCCAGAAGGTAAGTTTAAAATTTGTTGAAAATAAGCAGAGGATAACAAAATAATACACAGTTTATCGTTATGTACAATTAAGTTTAATTCTTTTTTTTTCAAAATAACAAAGAATTATTAAGCTAAAGGTTCTCAACCGAAGACCTTATATTAACACTTCAACAGTGTTCATCAATTTGAAAATACCAATAGCTTTGCCAAACACGTTCTATACGACGATATGACAATACATGTAACGCCATCTATGTTGACAGTTATAAAATATAATCTCTACGGAATCGGAGAGTACGTGAAAAAGCACTATTCGGCTGTGGATCACAAGATTCACGATTCACGAACTGTAAACAATGCCATCTAGCGTCACCTATCTATTGAAACAAAAAGTCAAGAACTACATAAGTGTCAGAACTAAATAATAGATGGCGTTACAGGTAGTGTAACTACACAAACACGCGGCTAGAGAAATTAATAGTAAAACTATTGAGTTTTTTTGTCACAGTGTCACATCTTTTTAGATCATATTTGAGTCATCATTAAATTATCTGTTCCTCTTGGCGCGTATTTGTTATTTATTTACATTTAAAACTCAAGTAGATAAAGCCCAAGTGACAGATATAGATAATTCGTCTGATGAAATGTCAACGCCAAGAACTGTCAAATCTTTGGATAGGATTATAAAGATGCTGATTTCTGTATTATTTAACGGATCGTGATTTATGCCTGATAAATGTTTACATTCAAATTAACACTCAGGCATGCCGGAATCTGGGGTCGCGAATCGGCATATATATAATCGCACCCATCGCCATCCACATCTACACACAAGGATTTGAATCTCCTGATTGGTCCAACGACATACTTACATTCACAACACGATAAAATTTCAAACTTTACTGTATTCAGTTAGATACTATTAATTTAAAACATGTCAAGATACCTACTAATTTACAAATAGTTAACTTACCTTTATATTATTACAGAAATATTATCGTAAGGCGAAATTAAAAGGAACAATAATTTTAAGATAATGAAATAATATATTATTTTACTTAATTGTTAACCACGCCAGTCCAAATATCATTCCCAGAGCTTACCTAGAGCGACTGTCTATATTTAGAGATTAAATAAAATAAAATTCAAACAAAGAACATTATGTAATAACAAATTGTCATAATAATTATACCACTTTCTGTCATAATAATTATGTATCCCTGCCACATGTCTGTCATAATAATGATACCACGTTAAGTAAAATCTGTGCGACTGAATTGAGATTCAAAAGTAGAAATATTTCTCTTTATGATTTGAAAAGTTAAATTTAACACCCCTCAATTTGACATATCAGAATAATTATATGGACAAAGTTAGGTAATTTTTTATAGGTGTCAAACTGACTTGATGATTGATCTCGAGGAAACGAAATGATTACCAAATTAACCATATTGTAAAATATTATGATTAGTCTATAAAATAATTGTCACTATATTCATATAGAGACAATTATTTTGCATTAAATTAGGTGCTCTTCACCGTACGAATTAAAAAAAAATAGATTTATTTCTTATTAGGAATGAATTTACGAAATTAATAAAATAACAAATAAATAATAAATAACATAAAACGTGGCAATTGTCAAACATTTTTAACTTACATTAAAATCATTAAAATGTTTTGTCTTTAAAATGTAAGCGTTTAAAAGTAAGTAGGTACCTATATAAATGATTTTGTAGATATATATATGTTTGAATTAATATCAAAGCTACTTTGAAAGTAAGCATTATGTGACATTTGCCTTAATCCATTATTTATAAAAATATATTTACATTAGATAACACATTAATAAAAACTGTACAGTACTAATCATTTTTAATCGGTGAATAAACATTTTTCTTTATCGATTATCTTTTATTGTGGTATTGGTTTGAAGTTGAAAGAAAAGAAAGGAAAAAACGAAACGAAGTTTATGATATGATATTTATATAGAGATGTAAATCAGAAAAATTAATAAATAAACAGCATCTCTGTTAGGAATTTTTAAATCAAAATATACTACAAATATTTACAGTCGCTTTCCTGTAACCTGCCTGAATTTCTCTTTACAAAGGAAACACAAAATATAAAGCTATGAATTGGAAAAGTAGGTAAATGTATTCCTAACTACTTCGTTTTCTAAATTATCTAGACACCGAATTAATTTGATAAGTATAACATTTTACGAATACTTACGAAAATAATTGAATTAAATTTAAATTTAATTGTTTTCGTAACAGTCATAACTGATAATGTTGGGTAATTAACATTTTATTTGGTCAAATATTGGAACAAACATAGCTTTGTTGTTCCTGCGTATTGCCAATTATTTGAACGGATAATTGATAAAGTAGCTAACGTCTTTCAAAGATTGTTGGAGGCGTTTGGAGTATTTTAAAATGTCGAATAGATTTTATCAATCTATTTTACATATAATATTGAAATAATATGACGAAATATGCTCCGTGGGGGACATTTGCCAATTAAACGAATTACATGAATATATGTTTTTTATAATACAGAAGTAGCAAACGAGCATGCAGTCCATCTGATGGTAAGTGGTAACTGCCGCCCATGGACACCTGTAATCAACCACAGATATGATCAGTCTTACCTGAGGTTGCCCACAGATGCGTTGCTCCCTCCTAGGGACTAATTTGGGACGCCTCACAAATTTAGGATATATAATATGATATACTAAATGTCGTTGTTTTTGGATACACTAATGAATCTTTTGCTAATTCGATGCTAGAAATATGCTAGAAAATACGCGTATTATTTCTTGTATTTCTCGATTTGAATCGATACGATACGTACTCTATTTTCACACGTAAAATAATACGCTTGTTGTTTCCAGACAATTGAAATAATACGCATAATATTTCACTTTAAAAATTTTTAGCTACTTTTCCAACCATAGTACAACAATACCAATAATAGACTTTTAAACACAAAAACAGAAATTTGTTAGTAATAATAATACAATAAATTTTAAACAGCCATTAGAATCACAGGGATTAATTTTACAGAGGAGTTTTATTATCAAATTACATATAAATAAGTTTAATGAAATTATTTTTAATAGTTTTCTAATTTTAAAATTTTATTCTAATTCTTAAAATTAGAAAACATGAAAATAAGTTTTCGATCAGTAAAATGTATTTATTGGAATAAACAGATATTAAAATAGGGTCCTATCGGTCTACTGCTTGTGGCTTGGACAATTTACTGTGACTGTTGCGGCCCCGTGACATTATACATTTCTATACATTTGTTATTATAGTTGTTGCTTTGCTCTTAAGAACAGGCACAAAACATTCGCTTAACGCCAAGTGACAACACATCGTTGCTTTGCATAAATAACAGCACAATTCAAATTTCATCAATTTTAAATCAAAGATACAGGTTTATTCTATTACTTAACCCTTTATTATTATTATGTTAGTTTATCCCTTATTTTAGAATTGAAAACTTGGTGCTCCAACTACAATGTGGCTAATGGTGTTATAATTTTTATTATTTTACATTCATAAAAAATATAAAAACAAATAACTTTTATTTTTTACCTGGGTCTCCAGTAAAATTAGCGTTTTTGTGTTGCGTTATTATTCATGCAAAGCGACGATTCGGGGCGTTCGGGGTAGGTGCGGCTGTAGCTCACGTACCGTACCACGGCCGAGGGTTAAATTATATTATTATTTTGATTTAAATGAAGACGATGAAAAACATAGTTTAAAGCAACAGACGATTGCATTTACGAAGCGTGTACACTCTTATTATTTCCCGCCTTGTCCGTGGTAATTTGATTAACTATAGTAAAACCTTCTCTTTTTAAGAGGACTTATAATGGCTTATATAATTGAGCACGTTACCTGCCACCGGGTTCCTGATATCATAAACCCGATTTTGACCAAGATAAAAAATTAAGCTATCCGATATCCTATCGGACATCGTTCTCCGGATCTAACATCGCCTGCTGCCAGCCTAATACATAAACCTTAGAATTTTTGAAGTAAAAAGAAACAAGGAAACCGTTCCGACAATCCTTACCTTATCCCACTTACATTAAATATATTATAACTTTATTGAATAAGTATTACTTTTATTTCTTTAAAGTTAGTAGTAATAGTGGCAATATTTTGGAAGATATATTTTAACATCGAATTCGGTTTACAAATAACTACAAAATAAATTTACTTATTCTACGCATATTTAAAACATGCATCCAATGCATTAAACATGACATGTCACATGTCACATCACTAAACAGTTACACGGTAAATAAACTTCTAGTTTAAACAAATGAATCTATCTACCTACTTATTTAACATATAAGATCTATTCATAAGATCATAACTATATTTAAAAGGGCCATTCTAATCCATTCATACTACATACGACAAAGTTTCATTGTTCATAATTCATTGTACCTCTATCCACATTGGACAAAACATCCCTATATAAATCCACCAACTCTCCCAATATTGGCCAATTTGGTCAAATATTGAAAATAGTCCTGCCCACGAAGATTGGCAATATTAGCGGCACGTAGCTTACTTATTATATTCTTATTATACATGGATGCAATACGACAAATCGTCACTAGCTATACAATACCTATACGATAAATATTTTTCAGGTCTGTCATTTCATATGCTTTTATATTTCAGAATAGTATCTAAGTTCTAACCACAAAAATACATTTCAATACACCTGTAGGATATATTATTGGTTTGTATTAAAATAAAATAGTTTTATTAAATGTGCTTACACTTAGGATGCAAATGGATTCAAGCAGAATAATATCTATATAATTAAATCTGTTAGTGATTTTAGCTTATACTAATCTTACAGCGCCTCTGGTGGGGAAAATTGGCAACCGTGTCCAGACCGTGTTCGACAGTAAAATATTCAATGAGTTTTATTCAAAGAGCGTTATTCAAATCTAGAATCAGTTCAACGTCTTGTAGTAATGTCAACGAACAGATATTCCGAACAGATATCCTAAAACACGTTAAATATATTCTTAATCTAATTACCAAGACGTGGCAAGCTGTAGGAATAAATTGACACCCAATAGCTACGTGCCATTAACTTCATATGATAGCTATTCCTATCTTCACTAACACAGAGCAACAGTTACAATGATTAATTAATTAATGAACTTTCGAAGGCACTAGTGTCCTAGTGGAATTCAAGAGAGAAATAATAATAACTATCTCACTGAGCACGAGTAGCGAAAAGAGCGACAAAATATAAGACTAAAACTGTTCCGTCTTAAGTCAGGTATAGAACAGTAATTAAAATGCTTTTAAACACAATATTATCGACAGTAATTTATTTAATGTCGGCTCCGCGCACTGTGGCCGTATACATATGTTAATTCAGGCCATGAACTATGTATGTCAAAATTCATTTAAATCCAATCAGTAGGTTTCGTGAAAGAGTCACAAACCCACAAACATCATCATCATCATCTAACCTTCGCATTTATAATATCAGCATCATACTGGGCATTGGATAGAGTCTGGAAACAATAAAAAAGAATTATTATAATGCCTATACATATATGTAATTATGTTCAAAGCTCGTTGCGCCAATATTTATATTAAGTTACTTTATAGGCGATGTTAACGTAAATAATGAGTAACTACATACAAACAATAAAAATAAATTGAAGAAAAAACAATAAATTGATTTAACAAATGAATTGCCTTTGTTTTATTATTTTGATGTATTGTAGACTTTATTAACAAACTTTTTGTTATGCAATATGACATACATTTTTCACAGAAAAAGATCATTTAGCTTTTGTTTTAATGATAATATAAGTATAAAAAAAGAACTGGCATTTGTTAAAATTGTTATATTAATGCCAATATTATTGTGTTAGCACCTTTTCCCCTATCATCCTGAAAATATATGTCGCTAATAAAAATCACCCGCCCTCAGAAAAGTCAATAATGGGATGAGAGATTTAAGAATTTGTTACACCGTACTCTGACCTAAAATTGATATGGTTCGAACTATTGACTATAGTGAACATTTGAAAACTATGTCTTTTCTAATGCTCCAATAGGAAATCCACCCTCCGAGCTTTTAACATCCATTTAACATTAAAACCTTAACTAATACTGTTCCATTACAACTAAAGTTAAAAGAAACTACTCGAGGACGATACGTGACAGACCAACTGACAAACTCGCCTCTATACAAATGATATTCCAGTAAAGTTAGGCAGTATTGTGTTTTATCAACCGTATTAATAATTAACCTAGTAATTGTATTATCGTTAAAGCCATCGGCTAATGTCTTTGCACATAACCGAACACACGTATTGAGGGTTCTCACGTCGTTTCGATTATACGTAGCTCTCTAGATGAGCGCTAGACGACGGGTCCTAGAAGGAGGCCTCCACTAAGTAGGTCCCGTCCATTGCTACGCCGGTCTGGTTGCCCTGCACCGTGCTTCCCGCTGGAATGTATTTGCCACATGCTTGCTGAAATGAAAACGAAATAATCAGTATTTTAAAAATTATTTAAGGCTCTTTGTATACATGAATATTCGGCTTCCGTTTATATTTTGTTTGTTCGAAGCTTACAGTACACGGTTGAAAAATATTTATATATACAAAGTGTTAATTACAGGGATTTTTACAGTTTTTATGAGGAGTAGGTACGAGAGCATAACACGGGAATCAGGGAAATGCGAGTAATATAACTGTAGTGACATTTGTGTAATATTTGTTAATACTCATCGAAAATGCATCTTCATAGGACAATATATAACAGGACAACAAGTTACGTATGCAATGACTGATAATAATTGTATACATTTTGGTGCATCCAATCGAGACTTAATTAAAAACGACGACCGTTTTTTTATTATACATATGTTGAAAGATTGAGGAGAAGTTTATTTATAATTCTCCCCAGTCGTAACAGATTACACAGATAATATATTAATGTATAAATAAATATTTTCTCGATAAATTATCAGAAATACATAAATAGATGACGGTTTAAGAACCCGCTTAGAAGCACCATTGACACACGAAAAGGAAATGTATTTTTACAGGACACAATACATTGGGTAGCTAAATACACCTGAACGAACCTTACGCCACTCAACTATCTACATAGTAAAATTGCAGACAATTTTGCTTAAGCTTAGACACCGAATAAGCGACCAGGTAACAAGACGTGGCGAACAAAAACAAAAATAAACAATACATTTACTTGTGAGCAAGTAGCAACGTTTGTTTGTGTTGGATCTGAGTGGAAAGTGTGCTCAAGCATGCCAATTTGATATACATTATGTAGACCCAGTAGTGTGTAACTTGTGTAATATTGTGTATCGTAAAGCGTTTGTATATTTGTTTCGTATATTATTCAGGTGCACACTTTTACGATTCATATTAATCCACGAATGTAATAGAAATTAATGTAACTTTTCGTTACAAACCGACATTTTTAATGCTATTGGTATCTCCTAAATATTTAAACCAAACGGAGTGTCTACTATATTTTTCGCTTAGAGTCAAATACATGGCAAAAAATTATTTAAAGTTACTTTGATTCACTTATTTATTTTTTCATTTATTTGGTTTGATTGTTTATTAAAATGGTTTAAATGCAATATATCCATTTCCAAAATTATTGAAAACGCCCAGCCAAGAGCCTCAAATGCTGTTACTATCGGTAAATATCGTTAAATGTTAAAAAAAAGAAAGCTCTTCGTTTTCTTCAGCCATAGATTATATAGGCTGAAAGATGAGCGATAAAATTGCCTATTATATTACTTTAAAATGCTTGTAAGTTTATCAGCGATAAACATTAGATCAGCCCTAGATCTTCAATTTGGGGGGGGGGGGGCAATAACTGTAAAATGCCGCCCCCACCCCCTTAAAAATTATTTTACCATGCCGTTGGCAAAGTTTTAAAATTGCCGCCCTCTAAACTTGCCGCCAGGGGCACAGGCCCCGGCTTGCACCCCTCCAGCTCCAGCACTGCATAACATATTTAATTATTCACTTACTATATTACGATTTGTGATCTAATCAAAAGCCATGAATAAATAAAGTACATTAATAGTAGAAATGTGCACCTAAATATCATTTGGATGTCGATATTTTATATGTAAAATTTCTGGATTAGCGATAAACATAATGCTCCTTTTCTATACGTTAGTATTATCTATACTTACAACCTATCCACCAGCAAGGTATCTTTCCACCTCCAGATGGTTCTTGTGTAAATGTTATAATTTTTGTCTATACTTGACTAATTACCTAAATACAATTAAACTTAGCTTAATAATTGCCACTGTTTTGCCTTTCCGGCTATGTGTGCAGTGTGTTGGCAGACTCAATTAAGTTTAACATGCCACAAAATATCAATAAACGACATCCTCATTAATATAAATAATAATTACACATTTTATTTTCTACTTTACGACACTCTTGGATCTACTGGTATTTTAAAATCGCATCATTTTTTATTTAAAAAAATAATTTAAGAATACGAAAATGGCTATCAATGTGTATTTGAAAAGCAATTGTATTATTGTCCAAAAAGATATTGTATTTTTTAAATAATGCGACTTTCTGACAATACATCATATCAATATTTGTTTCTAAACAAATTTACATAATATACACTTCACATTTAATGTAAATAGAAGAGAAATAATATTCTTTGTACATACGACAACAGCATAACAGCACAAGCTTACAAAATAATACATTGAACATTGAATATTACGAATATAATATTATAATAATATGTATATTTAAATATATTTTTTATAAAGCAACACTGTTTAGCAGCCAACACCCTGCAGACATTAAAAGCCTTATTTTAGGAAATTACCACCCAGCGATTATATTGTAAATAAATTTAAAAAAGTATAAGAAATTAATAAAAAGCTTGACTTACCAATCTTTAAAAGTATATGTTTTTTTTGGAAAATAATATAAAAAAGAAGGAGTTTAAATAATATAAAAATAGTCAATTTAATATTTAAAAGTAAGAAAAGTATCAAAAAAATAGAATAGTTTAGTAACTTTAAAAAATAGCAAATGAAATTTTAAATCGTAGTTTACGTAAAATAAATAAATTGTATTAAATGTTGGGTACAAGAAAAATAAAGCAAGCTATTAACGCCCGACATCGCTGCGTGGTAAAACCAGACCAACGTACTGGTAAGGGATCTTCGCTGGGCGCGGCAGACACCGAGGTGTCGGATGGTCGCGAAGTCGCTGTGTACCGCCGCGCGCCTCGTGTTCGCTTCCTACTCGAATCTAATAGCAGGACCTGTCAGAGCCAATTTGTAACTGAGCGCTTTCTAAATAAATCGTAGATATTGTTCCGAATACCTGTGTGTGGAAAGTGTATGTTGAGAAACAGTGCAAGATTGAGACAAAAGGAGAGAAGTTGGTGAGTAAATGTTTAGAGTATAAAAGTTGACTACTATTGAATATAATAGCTTTAACAAAAACCAAAATTTTAACATAATATATACTCAATAAATAAGATAAGCTATACAATTTAGTTTTATATAATACTTCATACAATTTTGGACCTAGCATGGAAACAATTACTCCTGTTTAAATGTTTCTGGCATTCAAGCGTATCTTTAGCCATTAACATGTTTATTTCTTACTTACCATACATGAATAAAAGCAACGAGTTGCCATTATTAAATATTTAAACAATAAGCACGACGAAGATAGCTTTTATATCAATAGTATACTTAGATAATATTGAAATGTAGCGAAAATGCGATAGTAACACTAATTAATAACTACAAAAATCTGGATGTATGTATCGGAATGACATTCACGGTTTATGGTTTAGTGACAAATAAGAATAATAAAAATTTGGTCACAACAGATGTCATTGTGGTCGAATTTTTGATAAATATCATTGTATTTTTAAACTTCAACCAAGACACAAAATATTATGAAATCATACTCATCGCGCCACCTACCGGAAAAGGCAGTGCAATTTCTGTCCAGCAAGGTAGCTTCATTGAATATTATTTACTGCAGATTCGCCACCTACCGACAGTGAATTTGCATTATTGTTTGCCATTAATGCAGTATTTTCAAACGTAAGAAAACAAAATTAAAGAGAAATTAAAATATTAACATAAATTAATTCAAAAGTTTCTACCGCATTTTATCGCTACAAAATTATCATGTGTATTCTGGGACTTCAGCGTGACATTTTAGCTCATCTAGCCACACAAGCGATAACATGGATCTCTGTTTCGTGTTCTGATGGCTAGTTATTTCTATGGCCATTAATAAATATACTAAAATTTTGCCGTTTCTATACAAAATCCTGATGTGATAACTGACTGACTAATATCAATTCTGTTATCAAATCAGAACTGATAAAATTGACTAATTTAACTTATTTAGCTGTTATATTTTAAAGACTGTACTTTGTAGATCATCTAACGCTAATACATATCAGAATTATGTGTATTGTATTAACTGACATGATACATAGATGTTAAATCAGTTAAGATAGAGTCAATCTAAAACTCTGAACATTTATATAGAACAAATACTTATAAGTGGGGTTACTCTCATTTTGCAAGTCAGCATAGGATTCGAACAGAACTTTAATTATGCAAAATAATAAGCAAGCAACACATTGGTGTAAAGTCCATAAAGTTATGTCTATCGGCCATAGAAATAAAGCGACACGTAACAAGACCGACAGTGAAAAGTCGAGAGCTTTATACCTCACGACGCGGGCACGTAGCGAGCCCGATCGGACTGACGCACCGTACGGAACGACTGCGTTTCTGTTGTGAAAATGTCGTGATGATGTGAAATTTGTTACCATATAAAAATATAAAGAAAAGAAAGAAAGAAAAAGTATTCTAGTTATATTAAATAGATGCTAATTAGAACTAGGAAATAAATTACGTACCAAGATTCATAAAAATATGTTAGTCAGAGTAAAACATAAAAATAATAAAGATAATTAGCTAGAAATGTTGTGTTTGACTGAGTTTGGATGCACAATAAAGATAAATTTCAAATAATATAGTAATACTTTTGCAAATAAATATATTCTAAAAATTAAATTAACAGCTAAATTAAACATTTAATAATTTTAAATAAACTATTCAAAAATGTATCCATGATTCTACAACTAAAACTAATTATGACTAATTAACCAACGATTTTAATACTAGGTTCATATAAAAATTAAGATATCTACATATTATTTAATATAAAGTATATGTTTCTAAGTCACGAATTATCTTTAAATAGCTGACGAATTTTCAAAATAGGATAAAATAAAACTCTTTTTGTACCTATAAACAACCTCAAAGCTTGTAAAGCGATACTGTCAAAGTAAAGACTGAAATAGCAGATTTGAATATGTAATGGGGTAATACGGTACGTGAATAGCGGGTTTTATTGGTGTCGCGGCTTAATGTGTGAGTTGCCTTGAATGGATATTTTCTCATTCCCTAGCATTTACTGGAAAGGCAGTTAGTTCTTTGAATAAATTTATGCGGATTCGGAGAATAAGACCGGAATCACAAGTACCTACCAAGAATTTTATTACTTACAAATAAATTTCTGCAAAAGCATTAAGGCTCTTTTCTATGCCTGAAGATATAATTAGTATAAATTAATATTGTTTTTATCACTATTATCGATATTTAAATACATATCATAGAAAAGCTTTTATAAGTTTCGTTAATACGAAAGCTCGCTAGAACTAAGGTGATCAACATATAATTGTCTGTATCGGTTTATTAATATATTATATCTGTTAATAGTAAACTGTTAATATCATAAATGATGTTATATTAAGTACCCCCACACTGTCCTCTTTTGTCAATAACACCATTTAAATAACATTATTTAATAATATTTTAGTTCGAGAGTTCTGTAAAAAAGTTCTCAAAGATGTGTGAAGTCTATCAATTGGCACATGGCCAGCGCGGTGGACTATGGCCCGAAACTCTCTTAATCTGAGAGAAGACCCGTGCCCAGTAGTGGGACAATAATGGGTTGACATTATTATCATATTATATATTAAACCTAAATTATGTACAAGCGTTTCCTAAAGTTTCTTATGCCATGGTCCAGTCATTTTCATGTTTTACCATTGTGGCCCACAAAAGTTTTGTAATCCTCCTAGTGCATGTGAGGAAAATAAAAAAGTATGAGTGCGCAAATAGTAATCGATTAAGTAATCACTGCAGCCCATATTCGGACGTCTTATTTCGTATATACAAAACTTGAGCACTTACACGCTACGAAGTAAAATCGATTGCGTGATTCAGAAAAGGGCCAGCGCCATCTAGTTGTAGCGCCGATAACTGCTTTCGTAACGTATTTTCGTTTCATCGAGTTACAAATTACATAACTCTAAAGAACTTTCACTTCAAAAACACATTTCAATGACAATAAAGTATAATTATATTAAAGTGTAGTTAACTTAAATACAGCAACACATCTTTTTTCATTTACAAGAATAATCGTTTGTATATAATGAGACTATATTATAGCGACTCTATTTTTTTCGTGACCTGAATCATTTGGAAAACGCTGCCCTAATTTATTGTGACTAATATCAATATAATGATATAGATATATATGAGATATGATTCGATTTTTAAATCGATTTGAGTTTAAGAAGTACGTAATAATTGGCTGTATCTACTCTGGTCTCATTTGAACACAACTATTTTTATTACTAAAAAGATATTGTTGGTACTAAATTAATATTACCCAAGTGATATTGTCCTTATTGAAGCTTAAAAGTTATTAAATATATAATAATATATAAATGTGTCAATCTTGTAAAACATTTAAATATTTAGCAAACTAATAAACAGATACTTTTAAATGCTAATTTACTGAACTAATCAATATTACTTATTGAAAGTTTAAATTAAGATGACCCTATGACGGTGCATCTCTGTATTATTGACAGTGACATTTCTATATGTCAATATGAGTGATAGAAGTTTGACATTTCATTTTTTAATTGCT
>DWTU01000557.1:0-16566 GCA_018251515.1 Cecropterus confusis
TCCATCAGCCTTTCGAGGTCCACTGCTGGACATAGGCCTCCCCTAAACGGCGCCACTCCAACCGGTCCCGTGCCTTCGAGACCAACGGTTCCCCGCTGTCTTCTTACAACGTTGAAAAGCCTATATTATCATCACAATAAATTATGAACGAGCGATTGATTTTGTATTTCTAGTTCCATGCACTGCAAAAATAGATGCTCAATAACTCAATGTACAGCAGCTATGAATACCGCAAGACTAAAATAAATCATTGTGACAACTGAAAATTTACTTGCCAATCACGCGTTTCGTGGCGCACCTGCGCGTGCATGATAGCCCGTTTTCGAAAACAAACAGCTTCTCGAGGCGATGGCTCGATGCAAACATGTCTATGTAGACCGCCAATTAAACCAGCCGCATTGTCGTCTAGAAGCGGGGCACGTATCGCGGCACAATCGCCGGCGCAGCCCGCTTGGTGCCTAGTATTTTCAAAATAGAAAACCTAAGCAGTGCTCCGCAGTAACTCAAATAATAATACCTACATGCAAGAAAACATAAGATGATGTTTCAATACATCAATTAGGGTTTTTAATTTTTTTATATATCTATTTGAACATGAAGTAATTTAGATTAAAATAATACATTAGTATCAATTAGGTTTGTACCAATCGAAACATTCTCTACCACTGCTATATCGCAACTGATGTCATAAAATGAGTTCTTACCGAAGGTGGGTAGTTTATATAAATATGTTTTTTTATGGTACAACCTTCTTAGTTATTAAATTATTTCGCGAGCCTTTTATAATTAAAATTGTTTTAAATGTTTTAAATTAAACCTGTATTGAATATATTATATCTTCTTATATCCAATGTATAGTTTCGGTAATCAGGGGTTATTTCTACTGCAACTTTTTTACAGGTCGAATTTTCTCCTGTAAAACCCACTCATGCATTATTAAGATTAATTATTAAACTTTTACTAATAAGAAACCTCAAAGAATATTCTAACTTCACAATACTTTATTACGAAATGAAAAATATGAAAAACAATACTATTTTAGAGAATGATTAGCTTGCTTTTCTAAGCACGACTTTTCAATTGAGAACTAAATATTTAAATCGCGTGCAAGCGAACTATAAGTAACGCCTCGTAATAGGATAGTGCTACGACACCCTAAGGCGTCCTGACGCACATTAAGGGAAAACCTGGGTTGAGTACCAACAGCTTTTTCTAATTTTCAATATATAATTACTACCAACTAATGCACAGAAAGTGTTAATAAAACATTATCTTGTTAAATAGCTTTTTTAAACGTATATTGTTTTCTTTTTTGCAACTTTCGTAGACTTTTCTACATCCCGCAATAACCTTTGAAAGGATTTGCAATCCCCTAATAGGATTTTAACATGATATTTATTAGAGAATACCGTAATATCTTTACAATGATAACTGTAATGGTCAATATTCTCCAAGCCGCGCGGTGCTTCTACGCGACACTATCTCATTTATCAAGATTATAGCATTAATTGTACCACATTTTTGCAATGAATAAATACAATACAATTTGTAGACATCGCATTGTAGCTTAATCCATGTTAATTAAAGATGTAGAGATACGGTCAGGAACCTAGATTACGTGGTATACGTTAGTTTACCTTTGTTTGTATATAAAGTATACTGTCAATAATTGACATATTCATTAAGTTGTACATATTATTAGAACATTTCTTCACGTGAATACGTATATTACAATCATTTAAATTTATTGAAAAGCATGAGGTTCTTTATTTGTTTACTGCTTTTAATTTACCAGCGTAAGTTAAGAATTCTTGATATTATACATATAATGAATTTTATAGTAAGTTAAAAATGCAATATTAATGACTATAGTTTTCCCAGAACATATCTTTCATAAAATAGGAATGCGTGTACTAATCATAGGATGCGTAAGTAATAATAGTCACTGTTAGCAATACAGTGAGTAAGAGAAATTGTAAATGTCGAATGTTTTCTCATATGTAGATACCCGTACGTACAGTTCCGGTCATATAAGTGTAATTAAAGTTATTTAATATGAGTAATTAAAAGACGTATTAAGGAATCAATTATAATAGTATTATGCGGCAGTAAATAAGGTATTAAATACGAATATACGTCGTATAAAGGCACTTTTTTAATCAACGAGATACCTACCAAGTAGAATCTTACTAATATTATAAATGCGAAAGTTAAAAGGATGTACGTGGTTTAATATTCTTTTAAGCAAAAATTACTGGTCAGATTTAACAAAAAAATTGGCGCACAGATACATTTGACCTAGATGGGATACATGGGGTACTCATTACCGTAGTGAACGAGACCAAAGCGGTCGAATCCGAAGGAATGATGTAGTAAATAAATAAAGAGGCATACATTTTACTAAGTTGTACATAGCATTTTTATCTATACATATAAACAAATTTAAGTGTCTGTTTGTAATATCAAAAACGGCTTTTTACCAAATGCATATGGAAGTATATACGATACTAATAAAAAAACATCAATTACTAAAATTTTTGTCTGTTTGTCTCTTTGTTTTGGGTAATCTCTGAAACCGCTGGACCGATTTTTCGGGATTTTTACTGTTAGATAGCTGATGTCATGAGGCGTAACTTAGGCTACTACTATTTTAGAAATTGTTTTGCACAAAAAAATAAAACCACGCGCGCTCTACGCGCAGCCACCGTCACTGCCGATAATATTAGTTGTTATCAGTCCTCTCTGAAACAATGCTATAAGTTTAAAATTGTATAAGGTCTACAATTTCGGCTGTATGTAATAATGTCAAGTTACATTTTTTAAACGCGGGTGTAACCGTGGGACTCAGCTAGTTTTTAAACAGTACATTTATTGAAGAAGGCTGTATAACATCATGCTAAGTTTTTGTGCTTGTTTTTTTCTTATGTAGTACCGGGTGAAATTGCGGGGCACAACTAGTAGCGTTTTAAATAGACATATTTGTACCAAGGGTATATTAATATCTAACATATAGCTACCTATGTAAACTGACATGATTATATAAATTTCAGCAATAAATGAAGATCGTTAGTGGGATAATCTTGTAAACTCAGAACAGTATAAAGATATTTTCAATAGTAAATTGAGTTAGAAGATTGAAATAATATAACAGTTTGATTTAGTTCGTAAATTTAGTACCTGCATAAGAATTGAAACCGTGTCCTACTGCGCCTTGGCGGCGATTCGTTACACAGATTTTATTAACAGCCTGTTACGCAGTTGCCACAGCAATGTAATTGCTGCTTTTTACGTCACTGTGTTTATTTTGATATGTATTAGGGTCTGAATACTGAACAAAAATAAAAGCATGTACGTGGTTTCAGGACTATACTAACTACTAAGGAGAATTTCAAATTAAATGAACAACCCTAAAGTAATAATAAATATACAGTAGAAAGGAAGAGATTTGAAATAAATGGAGTAGCATTTTACATACTATGGTATTATATTTGTGTGCATGCCTTTAATAAAATATTAAATGGAATCAGTTAAAATATAAATGACGTAAGTTGATTCTTTCATATTTTATACTTTTAGTATTTTAAACCAGCAAACTATATTCAATTTTATATTATTAAGGATTATTACAAACCAAATACAGGAGTCCCATTCTATAATTGCTAGAGACAATCAATGTAGTGGAGGCACAATAAAAAAAAACACTTAGAGTTATAATTACCCACGGTAACCTATGGCTCAATTGCAACATGACATATGTAACCAATAAAAATTTAAAATTAATTATTTCAAGAAGATATATATTTATGATTTATTTGCAAGTAGGCGTATATAAACTTTACTAGCATCTTAATATATTCGCTTAGCGTAATTTAAGCGTAAAATTGATTAACCTTTATTGCTAATAAAGTATAGAATGTGAAATAAATTTACAGAAAATAATTAGCGGTGTTTTATAGTATCAAACATGACGTGGAACTCAAAGTAACTTTAAGTATTCATTAGATTTTAATATGAAATAATAGTGGTATAATCTTCTTGGGTAATTAAACACAAATTTACTATTTAAAGCTCAGTTTTCCCGTTGATATTTATATTTCAAATGTGGTGTAAAGGAAATAAACTTTCATGAGCCATGCTAATTTTTATCTAAAAATTTGTAGTACATTCGATGATAACTTTAAGGTTTTGTACTTATTGATGTCTTGGTCTATGAAGGGCAGGTACTATAACTATTTTTAAAGATTTTGAAACCGAATAGAGCGTGTCGTTTTGCTATTTTTCGCGTACAATATTAAGTTGTAACTATGTGTATTTATACTAATTACACTGAGCACATAGCTAGACCTTAATAGTGTAGTTTCTAGCTTTATTTGGATAATAAATGGTCCCAAATCTGTCAACCCTAGTGTCAGTGCAGTCGTGATCCAGTTGTTCGGCGATAGCGCTGGCGGTGCCGTGTGGCGCAACGCTCGTTAACCCACATGCACTGCACTCCGCAGAACTCATCAAATTCATATCCCTACTTGTATAAAAACAAACACGATACTTATACCACCCTATCATTTTGTACTATAAAATAATTAAATCCGATATCACGAGGTCATTTAAAATTATTTTGCACAATTAATTCTTGTTTTCTTCTCAATGTACAGTTAATTCTCGGTTGTATTCACAGGTTTTCTTTTGGTTTACAGTTCGTTTACTCGTTTCAGCATTATATAACCACTTAAAATGTAAATAGATTCAGAGTTCTACTTCACAAAACGTTTGAAAAAATTTAATTTCCTCTAACAATCTTAAAGAAGGGTTATCTGGCCAAATTTAACATTAATCAGCTTATAAGCGCGCGATTTCACACACCGTAACGTGGGGATAAAAATATACCTAGTTAATGTTATATCTGGATAAGATTAAGCCGTTTCAGGGCTTATCTGTTACAAATAAATATTTCCTCTTCATAATATTAGGATTGAAAATCAAACAAGTAATATTCATTGCGCTAAAGCTTTTTCATTGCAATGTAAAATATTTGCTTATACATTATACACGTACCTATTCTTTGTGGATATCATGTTTACATACTATGACGAAAGTTAGGCAGTAAATGATTCTGTAAATCGTACCATGCTGTTACGGCTTATTGTAGACAATTTACTAGATACTACGTTATTTACATTCTACTTAAGCTTAACATTAAACCCGCATTATGACATGCCATTATCTACTTATATTTTACGAACTTGTTACAGCAAATAATCTAGTACGGGGTTTGTTAAAAATTCAATGTGAAACATTTTAAAATAGAGTAGAGTTTTACCAACTTTAATCGTTTATATACTTGTACGTACAAAATACAAAAATGTTGAGTGAATAAGTACTTAAATTCGAATAAATTGTTGTAAATTTACCCATGGCCATTTTATAAATGCGGTTGTATTGTTATTGTCTACGCGTTTTTATTTAAGACATTTTATATTTCTCCTTTTATTGTTCTTATTTATAACGAACATTGTGTATAATTTACAGGAAAAAATTATTATTTTAAATAAATTAAATAACACGAGAATTTATTATAACAGTGATTCCATAGTATAAATGTTATTTGTATCTACGTCTTATTTCTGAATTTGTTTTATGATTTTATCTTTTTAAAAGTAGAAGTATAATTGCAACGTAATTTATATATATTTTTTTGTATGTATACAAATTTGGTATGCGCATTTTTCAGAAACACACTTTGTAACTTGCATTTTGTAATATATAAATTGTAATGTTACCGAGTTATCGCTGATTATAGCGTGTAATACGGTTGCTAAAGATCTCGCCGGCAGTAACAAATAAAAAGCGTAATGTGGGACAGTTTTATTAATTTTACAAAAAATAACACCCAGGCATTTAAATTTTTGTGTAGGTGTAGTTTCATTAATGCATGTTGTTACTACTTATATGTTAAATTAATATTTGTATAAATATATATAAAGCCAATATGTAATACTCTCTAGTTTATTCACTAGAGTTTATTTAATACCCATGTTGTTGTGATAATAAAAAGAAGACATCTCTACACTTTTTTTCCTCTATTTACAGACGTCATTTTTATAAATTATACAATCTATGTCACTCTCCAAACTGAAACGATTCTAATAATATGTCATTTGTCACAATCCGTCAAGCCGTTTAGGCTGTAGCGTGTACCAAAGAAATGGACATAAATACAAAACATGCATATATACATACAATGACATACTCTCGAAAAACATTACACTCCTTCTGACGCAGTCGGGTAAAAAGATAATAAGACTTTAATCGTCCATCTATATTTATGACTTACGAACATTTTCATTTGCTACGATCTTGACATTCCGCAGTATCTGTGTATTCATTAATCATTGCAAATCATCATTAATCATTTCAAACACTACATTAGAACTACACATTATTATTTTATTTATTAATATTTTAACATAAATAGTGTCTGATTTTAGAATAGGATTAGTAAAATAGTAGTTTAAGTACCGACGAATGAAATAAAAGCGAAACAAAGATCATAAATCTATCTGTGTGTCCACAGTCATTACTGGAATGGTTCTATTTTATATTTTATTGACAATGCGTCTCCGTTCGTAACTGCACCAGTGTGCACCACGTACCCGGTAATTTATTTTTAACGCAAATACGCTTAATATTTTCATGATGTCATGTAGGCTCACATGCTAAAATATTAAATCGAGTTTCTGCGGTAGGTAATATCTTCCAAATCATCACATTAATATCGTCGAAATTCATTCAAAACTGTATTTAAAATTAGTTGTAACAAAAAAGTCATACCATTCAAAACTGGTTGTATGTTTTATTATTTATAGAAATAACAGACAGCCACTTAATCTTTTTTCATTAGAAAATAACACAATGCCAAGATATGTAGACACGTGTTTGTTAACTGAATAGTCACTTGTTTTATATTGAGTAGAGTCAGCTTAAAAAGTTTTTTTGATTTAGAATCCATTCGTCTCGTATTTCGGTGTATATTATACGGTGCGACTAGGTAGGTAAATAATATTTCATCAAAATGTATATTGGCGCGTTATAATTGTATCAACTGACAGATGTAACACTATACTGTATGTTTCGGTCCCGCGAGCTTGCTCCAATTCATCGTGTCATTTGACAGACCTTTCTCATTTTACGTGTACCGGGTATCATTAAAATTGTTCCACTTTTATATCCAATAAATATGACCTCATAAATTATAACAAACTGAAAATGATAATATGTTCAGTCTTGTACAGAAAAAATCTTGTTAACCTAATTAATTCATAGTAAGATAAAAAGATTTAGTACAACCTAATGTAATGTAAATTTACTCTAATCAATAATTAATAAATAATATAATTCAGTATTAATTAGATAATTTAATATGTTAGTAATAAGTTGGACCCACAATTAGATAAAAAATCTTATATTGGTCCCTTAGTATATTAATAGGAAGTATTTTTCTCAAACCAAAACTAAAGAAATGGTATTTATTTTGTAGTATAAAAAAGTATTTCTTAGCGATAATATGCCGTGTAGTCAAGTTGTGTGCAGGCGTTACGCGATGCCTGTTAGGCACGCCGCGTGACTTGTTTGCCCTGATTTTGTACAGGACTTTAACAATCGAACAAAGTAGCTTAATTAAATATTGTAATACACATTTTAGTACACAACTGTTCTTAAAAGTATTTCTTAATACAATTTTTGGAACCTTACTTAACAATGATTGTGAAAGAAACACCTAACGTAGTTTATTTTGTATTTCAGGTCAACAACATCGCTACCGCAAGTCTTCATGGATATAATGGCACATGGTATCCAGTATGTGGCGCCTGCTGCTACAGACATAGCGAACTAACTTCTCATCGAAGCAGTGCCCAGAGTCAGAGTGAATAATGGAAAAAAGCAACGTTCGAATTAAGTTCGCACACTCCATTGGTCCGCCTATTGACTCGAACACGCTGGGCACATCTGAGTAGCATAGCTCACGCCCTCGTACACGCACTTCAGTTACCGACGCTCTAGCGACTGCCAATAAAGTACAAGTCATACCGGGTTATAATCGATTATTTAAATTTAGATATATTTATTTAAGTACAAAGACAAACAGAACATTAAACGCGGAATTGTTTAATGTAACTTTAGAAAACGAACCGAGTAGTCGGTTGAAAATTGAAACGGTAGTCATGACGGCCACTGCTCCAGAACTGTCAAAGTCGGATTTCTTCGATTTCGTGACGTCAAACGAAGTGACTGATGCACAGTATAAACAACAGATGCGTTCGGTCAATGTGTTCATGGAATCGCCTGACTCAAGATCAAATCCTTTACTATCAGAGGAGCCGAAAGAACAAAACAACAACAGCTTACTGAGTGTAGCCGGCGGGCAATCCAGCGCCAACACTAGTATGGCGACTGCTGCCACTTCCAATACCTTAGAGAGCTTCGACTCAATTTGGAATGTGGACCGCGACCGTGACCGTTTAGACACTGCTATGCTGGAAGATCTCAACAAATATTACTGGAATCAAGACAGTGAAATTAACGGTTCGCATCCTTGTACGGACACTGCCATTTCAAATAAACTCATTAGCAATAATACTGATGGACAAATATACACACTAACCATTCTAAATCAAGATATAAACGAATCTAATTCGAGTAGGTATTGGGGAAAAGATGAAGACGTATCCATGTCGAGTCCCACGGATATAGAACCGACTCCATCGTTGGATTTAGAATCCATATTAAACATGAATGGATTTCCTAACGATTTTAATCAAGATTCTCTTCATTCGACCATACTTCCAAAAGTGGAAAATTATACCTATGAGGATGCAGAATCCGAAACTCAAAACACAGATATGAGCACAAGTAGTTTAGTTAAGATTGAACCATTTACTTACGACGACAATGAGTTTCAAAGCAATGATAAAAAGGAAGATACATCGCGGAGTCCCATTATAGGAACTGCCACCGTGCTAGAAGGTCAGGTTGAGTATAATAACAATAACAATGACTGGAAGTTGACGGATCAGAATACTTCCAATGAGTCTTTACTACGAAGTGCATTGCAAGGAAAAGCTTTTATTAGATACAGTACCATACAAAAAAATACCACCACTAAATTAGACGCAGAAACAGAATTGAAAAGAGTTATAATAAATAACAACAACAAAGCCGATGTTCCGTCAATGTATCCCGACAATAAAGATACTGCGACTGCGGAATTACTTATGGCTATAAATGCTCCCGAAAATGGAAATGTCAACATTTCCATTCTACTCGAAGATCCTACTGCAACTATTATATCTAATGGAGACAACCCAACATCTACACAAAGTGTAGACGATATTTTGCTATCGCAACTGGATGCTAGTTATCCTGACGATTATGAAAAACTAAAACGGATAGCAACTGAGTTAGGAGAATCAGTCCAGCCTTTCTGTTCAGTGGAGCCTCTCGATCCCTCGCGAAGTGTTTATAATATACATCACGTAAATGGTGAATTAGTCACGATGATACCCGCTAGTGAAGTCCAGTTGCCGCAACACTTACAAATAGTAACAGCGTCGCCGACTGTAACAAGTACAAAATCAGTCGGCAAAAAATATAGAAGAATACAAAATAAAAATTCTCCACCGTCGACGCAAACACAATCTGGCACGGCAATCCAAGCGGCGACATCTACGTCGAACGGCGTCAGAAAAGAACGATCTCTTCACTACTGCTCCATCTGCTCGAAAGGCTTTAAAGACAAATATTCAGTGAACGTCCACGTGAGGACGCATACAGGCGAGAAACCATTCTCATGCTCTCTCTGCGGTAAGAGTTTCCGACAGAAGGCGCACCTCGCGAAGCACTATCAGACGCATATAGCCCAGAAGAGTGCCGCTGCCAACGGCGCTTCGAAACCCACAAAGCAGAGGTAACCGTATCGTCGGCGGTGCTTCACTTTCGTCTGCATTGATAGTCAATTGAACAATGATACAGTGATAAAGAGTGTATTTCTTTGTTATAGAATACGTAAAGGCTGAAATATCACAGATGAATTTGGTAAGGTGCTAAATGAATTAGTAATAATGTGAGTATAAGGCAATACAGAGAATAAACGTGTCAAAGAAACTTGACCGTTATCATACTTGTTAATTTGTACGTAATTCCGCCCGTTACCGAATAATTTTTAGCTTTAGCTAGTGTTAGCTAAGAACAGGTACTATTAAGTGTTTTTTACTTCGAGATTATTATAAAAACTACATTCCGTATTTATTAAACGAATGTATAACGTCAAAGTGATAAAACATGTATTTTTATATCTACTGCAGATTTTAAATGGCCGTAGCAATTTGTGTTAAATAACCACTATCTGATCTAATAATCTAATAATAAGTAATTTTCCTTAACATTCCTTTTGCTGAGTACAAATGAAACTATCAGATAAGTAGCCAACAATGATGAACAGCTTTGGATTACCTATTGCCCGTCTGCACTGTAATTTCTCCCGCAGTGCGACCGACTAAACTTTCTAAAAAATAATAAAAAAAAACAGAGTAAAAGAACGAACATTCAGTAACCCAACATCTTTCACCGCTCAACTATCGTATTTTACATTTGCTTAACTCTATATTCGACTTATCATGTTTTTTTTTCGTATGGAGTCTTAATGGAAGCGGTGGATTTAATTTAACGCTGTTGCTATACATTTTTCAACGGTTAGCGGTTTCGAAACAATGCAATGTGCATTGTGTGCAAAAAATTAATGACCTGTTATTACCATAATCTGTTCATGTAATAGTTCACTAGAAATTTAAAGACAATTTCGAAGTGTATGAGTATATCAGAACATAGTGAAGGGTGCCTCATTCCCAATATTACATCTTTCGCCTTAGACTGGGAAAGGCTTGATTGCTCCCAGATTGCTATAAATTTGATATACAAGTGGTGTTTCAATCGCGGTCTTTAAAACTGTGCTCCCTTTCTCGTCTAACAAATTGGCCTTTCTTTGTTCAATTCGTGTACTTAGAACAAGAGCCTCGCCTCTTATCTTTAAAGGTATCTATTATTTACAACGACGCAAACTTGGCATTTATTTTATATAAATAAAGTTATGATATAGCTAAACATGACTTCCTCTACACAAATGCACTTCGTATAACATAAGTTGTATTAATATAAGACTCGAACATTACATCTATCGTGCAAATATATTATATTTACATCAGTTAAATAGACACAATGTGTTCCCATTGTTTCTGTATATTTCTAATAGAATACTTTAAGATGAGTAGCGTTGCTTATGTTATTTATTTGTGTCTTTGCACATGCTTACAGTTAAACCAAATTTAATGAAATCTTCGAGTTATTCTAATTTAAGTCCAGGCAATATTCCTCAATAGTTTTCACTCTAAAAACAGGCACACGTCAATTATCGTCAAATTATTTTATACACAAAGAAGAATCACTACAAATTATGCTAATAACGATATTCAGAAAATATTTTTATATTATGTATATTTTTAAATATCTCTTTAATTGGGTAATTTTGCGTAGGGATTTAAATTCGTTTCACGTAATATTTATTGAACTCCTATTAAACTATACTACCTGATTTATTATACTGCGAATTAAGCATGTGCAATATATAATATTTATTTATTCGTATTTTACTAGGGGTGTGCAAATAATTCGAATATACGTATTATTCGTTCCGAATCGAATATTCATATTGCATTTGAAACTCGAATGAAATTATTCGAAATTTTGAATAGTTCGTAAGTTCCCAAATAATTTGAAAAAACTTCAAATAGTTCAAAAGAAAATCGAGTAATTCGAAAAACATTTAATAATTAGAAGAGTTTCGAATAATTCTTTTTTTTAAGAATTAGTTGCGAATTATATAACTGTTCGAAAATTTTTGATTCTTTCCTCTCTGAAAATGAATCAGTGGATTCTCATTCACTGGTCGAATCAGTTCACTGATTCGACCAGTGAATGAGAATTCCACTGATTGACCAGTAAAAACTAAACTGCAAAACAATAGTAAATCCAATCATATTTCAATAACCCGCGAATTGTACGAACTATTCAAAATTTTTCGAATAATTGGAAAGTTAGAATTATTAGATTCTAATTTCGAATCGAATGTTAATATTCGATTCGAATGATATTCGCACACCCTTATATTTATTTCACTTGTCATCCACTAATCGTGATGTAGTTTTTATGCGGAAAAATATTTAATCCAATTATGGCTTATTTTAGCTGGTCTGTAAATAAATCTACAAACGTTTAACCAAGATTTACAGAAAGCACAGCAACTGCAATATTAAATATTTATTATTGCATGTGACTATGCACATGTCAAGTACATTTATCTTTACGTACTACACTTTCCATCTTTCATTCTATATTAAATATAATTACTAAGCACGATTGAATCCATTTATTCTGCCAAACGATAATGATATACTTTTTATATTCTGCACTCAGACAGTATTCCGGTATATTTAGCTTTCATAATTCAGTATTGTAAAAGTTCACACAAAACCTACTTCTATTTTTAATTAATCATATTCGTATTAGATAGTTACTTTAATTTCAATATTGAATACGGTCACAAACCGATTATTGAAAAGGTATTTTCTACAAATAGCCATTTTGCTTTTCCATACCTAAGTAAATTAAATAAGCTATGCACATCGATTAGAAGGCTTACAAGTCTGTTGGCCTTACACATCGATATTAGATAATGTACGAGTACCTAACTGTATAAAAGAGATTATATTAGGTTATTTGTTTTTAATATACTTATTTATTTTTATTATTTTACTTAACATTTTATGCTGTAATACTCATGAAACTTAGTGCACAAATTATAAATTCCTTGTTTTTTAAGTTGACTGAATGAATAAAATTATGAATTACATGAACAAATTTTTATCATATTTTCGTTACTCAATAGTTTTTTCTTTGATTTTATGGTGAAATAATCAAAAAATAATATTAGTATTATTAAACGAACATTTTTGACACGGATGTTTCGATTTACATTAAATACTCAATCCAGACGGCTAATTGTATTCCCATTATCTTGCCAAGTTCATACTGATAACAAAATATGTAATGTTATTAGATGCATATTTAAGTAATAAGTAAACCGACACTGCCTTTTAATGTTTCTGCCTGACTGAGAGACTATTTGAGCTAAAAGCACTCTGGTTGACCTGATACACATAGAACATACTCGTTACAATTTATATATCAAGGGGATTTAATATGTTTGGTAATCTTGGGATCAATGACACAGACTTGGAATTTTACTTACCTCACTTTTAGGTACATGTTTCAAAACTTGTAATTTAAAATATTTATAATGGAATCAAATTTGAAATATCTAATATGCTACAGTATACCTTAAAGTTTAAATTTTACTTACGATAAGTTTGTTACAATGTCAAATGATTTAAAGGGCTTAAAACTTTTTTGTTTCTTAACTAAAATTCATATTCATAACGACTACAATTTTACAAATTATAATAATTTTAACGAAGTTCAGCTACTTGTAAGCTCTGCGGCTTTTCCAGGCTATTATTATGCTGTTTTTTTCTTTATCTGCGCAAATGTAATGGTTTTCAAAACCCTTCATGGAGCGTCATGATTTGGATTGCAATAAAATGACATTTCATAACATTTAATAATGTTATATAATTATTTAATGTGAAATATTTCCTCGATATATAAATAATATGTGAAGTAATCAGTGGTGGACGATTTTCTTTAAGGTATATAAATTATCGATTTAGGACTTTCCTTAACAATACTCATTATTTGTAAATAGGTATGTATAACGAACAGTTTAGGAGAAAAACTAATTTGAGACGTAAATTTTGCTCTTACCACTTGTATCTCATTAGACGGTATTTTAAAATGTTAGCGAATTTATAGATTTTGTAAGTGATAAGATATTTTCGAGAGATTTACCAATTAGATGTAAGAAACTATGGCTACCTTATTGTAATATGCGTATGCATTAATGATTGTTAATATATTCATGTAATATATTAAATTATGTTGGTTTTTGTGTACTTAATTTGAAAGAAGGATTTATTATTATTGAAGGATTATTATTGCATTTGTTCCTGAGTTGATTATTAGATTTTATTGATAATGTCTTGTTTATAAGATGTCTATGTTTAATTTGAACATGATTAATTTAACTGTAAAGTTATGTTGTAACAGAGTAAATTTGAGGACGACGTGGATGACTATCGATTAAACATTATATTATACACCGTGGCGGCGCTCGTCGTATTTTTGTAAATATTTGCTGTGTTCCCGAACACATTGCGATTGCTCAATTTATTGCAAAATTAACAAAAAATTATCCACTTCATCCTTAAACTGGACCGTCCTGTACAATACTTTCATTATTTATTATAGAAAGGTTAAGTGAAAAAGAGAAACAAAACAGTAATTTTATTATGATTAACCCGAGCTGTGATTTTTGCTTATGTATTTCTTTGACAGTGTCATTCACAAAGGGCTATGCATTCAGTAGCGTCTCCGCCGGTTTTTGTAGAACGTGTAGTTTATTGCAATGGTACCATTTTTTGTCAAAAAACGCTTTTTCATTTATAATGTTGTTCATTATAAGCGATAATACACTGGTCAAGCAATATACTGGTCTACAACACAAGAATCAAACTTCGATCATTGATCAGGAATAATGAATTTGAAAATCAGTTTTGTGACAGCCGTCCTAACTCAGTGAATACCATTGGCCGGGTTCTGGATGTATAGACCTTTAGAAGCAGATGAACTACGTTGTAAATTCTCCACTGGTCACACACATCTATGTCTTCCATAAGCATAAATAGATATAATATGAACGCGAAACTTTTGCTACCTGAAGTGTTTATAATTTTTAAGAGTATTGACATTTTATGCTACCCTTTACATGCTAAGTAAAAAAATATTTATTTGTACTTAGATTTGCAACATTCTTAATTCCTCGAAATGTACACCTTAGAGGAATAATAAATATCAATTATGCAACAAATATTATTATTAATGTCGTATTAAAATAAACCTTTGATGCATAAGTTTCGCGCGTCATTGTACTTTAGTTCTGTCCGAAATAATCTGGTCACTCATATCAGTATCAGATAAGTTCTATGTAATGTAATGAAATTCATAGCTACCATAATTTTACAACATTTACAGTTTTGTATTGAATTTCTTATATTTTTTACTTTCCTACTTTAGTTTGCTAATAAAATGTTTTTATAATATAAAAATAAATGCCTTTCATTTTCCTTATAGTGCATATTACTGCCCTGAAGAAACAAGTAGTAAAAGGAATGCATTGTTTGTTTGATTCGCGTCGATAACACTTTCGAAATTTAATAAAAATAAAATGATTACTATCGACTGCACTTTTTGACAATATCTGCGGAATGGATCATACTAAAAACTGAGATAGATCTGCAGGATAACGTTACACTAAGTGCTCGATTAATAAAATAACAAAAAATGGAAATACCTAAACCGCGGGCAACAACTATTTACCATATAATTGGAATTAAAATATGTAGCACACTTTCTTAAGCCTCATGCTAATATTTAATAACATATGCGCATTAGGCACTTTTGATATGTAAAACGCTACTCTACCGCGTCTCTTTATTTGCAATTTAATTTTTATTACACAAGGCCATTAAGTTTTTGTTAACGTGCTTAGATTTTTTTTACTGATTCAATAGATTCAATAGACATTGACATTTTAAAAAAGTCATTTGAATATTTATGTTTTTTAAACAAATTCGAAGACAAAAGATACTTTAAACCTTATAAAATATATTATTGAAAATAAAAACGAGCATGCATTTCACTTGATCGTAAGTGGCAGCCGTAACTCATGGAATGACACAGATGATCAACAGATGCCTTGCTGCCTGTGAGAACGAATTTGGAACTCCCCATATATGTAAGTAACTTTTACTTACCGCATCCTCGGAATCAGAACACAGCAACGCTTAGCAATTTAGCAATTTAGTACACGCCTAAAACGAATCACAAAGGGTTTTCCTTTGAAATAGTAACATACCTATTTGAAAGACGATAATGAGATACATCAATTTGATGTAGCTTATAAAGTTCGTAGAAGTGTATAATAGAAGTAAATGACGCCAAATAACATTCATCAAGCATGATAGCCGGCTCGGACGGCGCCCGCGGGAACAACTTGTGGTAATGTGACGTAATGGAGTCATCAGTGCTGTGGCTTATGATCGTAGCTAAGCTTATTTATGTGCAAAAAGGTTTTATGCGATAGGGCAGGTAAGTATGATTACAGATTCATTAAACAGTACAAAGCTTATTTTAGGGTTCCGTACCCGAAGGGTAAAAACGGGATTCTATTACTAAGACTCTACTGTCCGTCTGTCCATCTGTCTGTCACCAGGCTATATCTCATGAACCGTGAAAACTAGACAGTTGAAATTTTCACAGATGACGTATTTCTGTTGCAGCTCT
>DWTU01000558.1:0-16562 GCA_018251515.1 Cecropterus confusis
GTTATGACATGGGGCTCTTCAAAAAAGGTGCGAAAAGAGCTCTCCTTCACAGCCGGCGATGCATTGGCGACTCCTCTTGTGTTGCAAGTGTCCATAGGCGACGGTGACTACTTTCCAACAGGTGGCCCGTCTGCCTTATCGTTAGGCTTAAATATAAAAAAAAAATAGCTGACGTAAGTTAGTTAAATAAGGCGAGTTAACAATAACGAAAATAAATTAAATATTATAATTCAATTTGTCAAGTTCAAAGATAACGGTGCCATACGAATGATCCATACAAATGCGTTCAAATTATAATATTGAAATATTTAAACATAGGCTCTGGCTTGTAAGCATTAACTACTTGTAGCCTTGAAGATAATTAATCGCTTGATAGTTTTAGTAGAACAAGCGCTCCAATAACAAAATGATAATCTCGTTCGGATTTTTTCTATCATCACTTCGAAATATTTTTCAATGTAACAAAGTTTTGAATTTGAATTTCATTCATGCGAGCTGAGCTGGCTATTCACAACGTTCGTTCGGAAACAGTTTTGATATTCAAATGTCAAGTTGAATGCGAAGTGTATGAATCGTAACAAACTGGGTAAAATTTGAAGCGTTTTGGACAAACATTCAATATTATTTTAGGTTTAACCTAGATATTACGATCACGTGTTGGAAAAGGGTTTGATGGTGTAAGCTCATGATACTTTATAACCTTCCTAGATGTCTGTATTAAGCATTACAATATAAAAACAATAATGTTTGACGACCCACGTGGTGAAGCGGTCACCATACAGATCTGATGCGTAGTGGGTCCCGGGTTCAATCCTCAGCCAGACAGACATCTAAATGATGAGTTTAGATTTCTGTTCTGGATCTGGGTATTTGTGTATTTGTCTTTGTGTATTCATGGCACCCACGACACAGGAGAAAACGTTATCTTCAATACCAGAGCATGTTAACGCAAATATTTCTTTCTATGAAATAAAATTCAATATTTAACATCTCTCAATAAAATTACATACAGTTCTTTAAAATTCAGTCATTTATTAAACTCATAATAAAACAATTAAAATTCTAAACAGGTTATGAACTTCTGAAAAAAGCAAACAACTTAAACTCTAAAATAGTGTTTGACACAGTTTACAGTTGACTAAGCCGATGATGAGCAAGCCAGTTTGGTAATTGCCGAGTCAGAAACCAAAGCTCCACAATTAGATCAGCGTGAAAGCTCCGTGGAATAATAGGGCATGCATGAATAATAGAACGGTATCGCATTATAGCAATTTTTATTATTTGATTCGTTCGATTATCGAAAGCAGTGGTTAGTGAAGAATACTTCCTTTGTTAAAGTTCTGAGGTTCGAGTTCCAGTTATGAAACTCGTAAGTTTCAGACGTTGAAGATTTTCAGAATAATAGTACATTCCGGTTTGTTCAGATAAACGCTTTCCGCACATGAGTGCGGAAAGCATATGCGTTATGTATAGCCATGGCGCATATGAATGTGCCATGGATATACATAAAGACGAATACACAAATAAAAAGACCCAGAACAGAAATTTAATCATGCATAATCTGTATGGCCGGGTATTGAACCCGGAACCCACTGAGTGTCAGAAACCGATGTGTCGATGGTGATCGTACCCCCATACCCCAATACGTAGGATATCTTCATTATAGTAAACTTATTTACCTCAAATAATACTTAAACCCTATTTCGAGGTTATTGAAGATGTACATGAACGGCAATGGCCAATTACCATAACTTACCATTTGATTTTCATAGAAAATGTCAAAACGCCTTGAAATGAGATAAAGTTAAACACGTTTTTTTTCTTTATATGAAAGTTACAAACGAGCATGCAGTCCCCCTGATAGCAGGCGACTGCCGCCCATCGACATCTGTATACAACTCCAGGTTAGATTAGAGTCTTAAATGGGGGTAGTCACAGATACATTGCAACCCTTGGAAACTCACTCTCAGACCAAAACACATCAGCGCATAACACTGCTGTTATTAGGCAGAAACAAGTGTGCCGGTGGTGCTTCCGGAGTCAAACCACAAAGAGTTCAACCACCATAAAATTTGTTTCATAACATCGTATAATCGCTAAAATTTTAGCGACAGAAGTTATCGCTAGCGTTACATAATACGCTCGCCGCTCTAAAAGCTGCGACCCGTACGTTGTAAACTTTATTGAAGGGCACGATACAACGGTCTGTACCACAAAGGTGATTTCACGCGATTTGGCCACACTCCGCACTGGCTGTGGTGCCTAATTGTGTTAGCTTTGTCGAGAGTTAAAATTGCCAACGTGTCCTAACGAAGCGGCCACTGGCATGAAAGGGTATTTTAAATCTGTTCTGCCAATAGAACGATCCGGATAATTAATTTCTTAAATCAATATGACAAATACTATGATTTTTTTATAATTTTAGTATGTAATATTAGCAAATATAAATGAGAATTAATAAAACTACCTTCAAAATTATGCACGAAAGGTGTGCACGAAACTTTAACCGTAGATAAGTACATATATTATGGTATTATACAAATTATTAAATCACAGGTAATTTTTCTGCTAGCTATATAATTTTCCTGGTTGTATGAATTTTTATATGTAATTTAATAGAAGTAGCCTATGACCATAATGCGCAACTATGTCATATGACGATCCATATGTTGGGGCGATCACCTTACCACTTTGACACGCAGTGGGTTCCGATTCAATTCCCTACTAGATATCTAAATGATGAATTTAGATTAAAGTGAAAAAATCCTTGTGTGGCTATGAGTGTAGAAAGTGTTTATTCATTTTTTAAAGCAGATAACATATTCTTCAAACCTAACATCCGGAGAGAAGGGCATCGTTGTCACATTTATTCCTGTCTTAAAGTAGCAGTGTTAATTGTAAAGTATGTTAATGAGTAGCAGTGAGTAATGAATGAATGAAAAGGTAGGCTCGTTCACTGCTCTCATATCTAATGAAGAATCTTTTATTATGGAATAGGCCGAAACACCATATCAGTAAATGCGAAAAAAGACTGTTGGGATTACTTATTCAATTCCATAACCTAGAGCTATGTACGAGAAGAATCGGTACCAACAACGCTAGCGGCTCTCTTCGCAGATTTCCTACAATTCCATAACACAGCAGGGTAAATAATTTATACGTGATCTGAATACGTAACTTGTCAGTCGGGATGTTATACGAGCATTTTTCTTCCAAGAGAATATACACATGTATATGATGTGCTGCATATTACTTGATCATTCCTTGCATGATAGAATTAGCTCTCCCAGTGTATTTCGTACCGCCTTAGAATTAATGGATTATTTATGATAATATGATATTCTTTTGATTATTGCATGATTATTCTAGCGACCCGCGTGGTGGAGCACTCACCACACCGGCCTGACGCATGATCCGGATCCGGATTCGATCCAGGCAGACATTGAATGATGATTTTAGATTTCTGTTCTGTGTCTGGGTGTTTGGGTATTCGTCTTTGTGTGTCCAAGGTACCCATGACACGTCCGACTAACGGTCAGTGATCATTACTGCCCATGGTCATTTATTATGAAATATCATTCTTATACGGCATAGTAATATAAATGTAGGACAATAACCTTATTTGCCAACATTCACTTCATTAGGACTCTTGTCGGGCTTATTACGTGTTGGTTTCTTTTGACAAATAAGTTAGAAATGTATTCATTAAAAGGCCTTTGTCCACTTCGATAGAGCAAAAGATAGATGATAAATTTAAATGTACTAAAATTGGAATTTTAATTTAATGTCTTGTTGTACTGCACACGATAGACGAAATTCGAAAAAATAACAGACTGTTGGAGCAAAGTCACTACGTAAAAATATTAAGAAGTAGCTACAGCTACGTTCAAATTGATAAAAACATAACCCGCTTAGAGTGAAATGTAAATAAAGACTCAATGAGCATCTGCAACTTAAAATAAATCTAATATCCACATTTCACGTTTCTAACTCTATTAGTTCAGCCTCCGCGATGATGAAGTAAATGTGAGCGAGCTGGACTGACGGAAATGGTGCGAGCTGGACTGACGCACAACGCATTCCGTACCATTCGTTGTATGGGAACCCCCCCTAAATATTTATGTTATTCTGTTTTTAGTATTTTTGTTAAAGTGACAAAACCAATACATCATTTGTGAAATTTTCAATTGTCTACTTAGCATCGTTCATCAGATACATCCTGGTGACAGACAGACGGATAGCAGAGTAATAGGTTGCTGTTTTGACTCTTTGGGTACGGAACTCTAAAAATGAGGCCAAAATTGTGTAGTTGTTGTTTGCATCGCATCGTTGTTGCAAGTAGGACAACTTCCTAACTACTGCTTAAAATACTGCGATGAAATGAAGCATAGAAATTGGCCATAAAACTTTCGGCCGTACTTTCAGGTAAGAATTACCATAATTATGTTTTCAATTTTCTTTTGCGGTTACATTAAAATGGTACTGAAATTTAGGCTCGTTTAGCGAGAATAACAGAAACACTCAAGTTCTATATGTACATCGATGTATGGCACAAAGATGTATACAATTCGAACCAACTTCCTTATTGCATGCCTCATAATGCAGAAGGTATGCGATAAGTCTACTTGCCTATCAGGTAAAGGGGGTAGGTAGAGGAAGGTGGGTAGATAGGAGGGGCTAATGTAAACGGTGTAGAATTTGCATAAAAATGTAAGATGCCCTCAACTGATATTTTAGGTATACGCAATTCAATGTACTCCATATTAAATTACATACAATGTCACTTGTTTCCTGATAAGTATTATTTGACATATTTTTTTTAATAACAAGTAACAAACGAGCACGTAGTTCACCAGATGGTGATACATTACATCATTAACCAACTCTACACCTGTAGTCAATTACAGACGCGTTACCATTTCCGAGGACTAAGATAGACCTCGAATTTAAATCAACCTGCATCCGTACCCTTTCAGTGGAACGTAAGAATTGCTTCACGCTAGAAATAGGTGTGATGGCGGTACCACTTCGATTGAACCGTACTGTATTTATCATCTCAAATTCATCCCCATTCCCTAAACCTGACCATAATTACAAGTACTCTAAAATTTATCCGCACTTCACTTAAATGCTATATGAAAAGCTTTTATTTATGAAAGTTCGTAGGGAAACAGACGTGTAACGAGTTGACTCGAGCGGAATTAAGCCCAAATGAGAATTTCTTTTCAGTTACTTCTGAAAGGGGAAAGTTAACGACCTTTGACCAATGGGCGTTAGTTGCGGGATATAAGTCGACGGGTAGGGTTTCCATTCACTTAGAGTAAATGGGAACAAGTTCTGTATTAGAAATATGCTAAAAGCTTTAAAGCGTTAAAATATGAAATAATATTTTTGTTTTTGAATGTACTTTTTTTTAATCTTATGTATATTTAGATGTACTTATTTAGTTAATTGATAATTCTAATAATCTAATTCCCCGAAATTGAAATCAATAGAAACCGAAATATTGAATGAAGTTTTGACAGCCACTTTGTGGCCGAATAAGCGATTAAACAGAAATGTTTGACTTTAAAAACTGTTATTGATATTCAAAATAATGTATATAGGTAAATGAATAGTTTTCAATATTAATATTTTATATTTTAATTTGATAGCATACATAATTCGAAAGCAGTCTTTATCTGCTGCAGGGTTTTTTTTGTGCATTTTGAGTAATGTTAAAAGCAAGCATTCTAAGGAAAATAAGGTGAAATTGATAATGTTGAATTTAAAAGCATTAAGGTGTTTTTTGACACAGATCTCTGACATTGTCGATATTATGTGTTTTACATTGTTGGTAATGTAAACAATTAATCTCTAGAACTATTTTTATAAACTTGATTCAATAGAAACGGAATAATAAAAAAGGACTTTCGGACGTCCTTTTGTTTTTAGTACACATGGCCCCACTACAGCTGATGTTTTGGACCGAGAAATGACATGATACCTCATCAATCACGCGCTCAGTGACGGATGAACGCAACCCGCGGAGTCCCCGCGACCCTCCTTTGAGTCCGTTGCTCAAAGATACAATTCGGTTAGAGATTTAGCTTCGTGCCGTGATATATATCTGGTTATTTTCAAAGGACTGGTTAAACGTGGTATTGCCATTTATTTCTAATGTGTTTTTTTTTTCTTTTTATATCTTTCATCGAGCTATTTTTAAAGATCTCAATCTAATTTTATGTTTCTTTGTGTTATTTATGCCTTAAACAAAATATAGGTTACATTTAGATGTAATACCTACTTATATATCTTTTTATATTCTATTAAAATGATAAATATCTATATATGCTTCCGTAAAAGAATAAGTAACTTATCTGGAATAAGTAGGAATATATTTCAAATCTCATTATCATGGTTGTAGTAAGGAATTTTTATCAAAGATGGTAGTTACCCTTGTGGTTTGACTGTGGCGGCGCTACGTTCATATGATTCTGCCTCTTAAGCACTATTATTTCAAAAAAAGGCTCCAAATAGCAATCTGTGGCTGATTTCAAGAATGGTAATAGAACCAGCTGAACAGGTAGTAGAACCAGTGTAGTTTGACCGGGGAAGTAGCCGGTCGAACTACACTTGTTGAGGTGCAACACCTATTTGTAGCGTGAAGCATTTCTTGCGTTTCGGTGGAAGCGTGTAGTTACCGGCTCACTTATGTACGAGGCGACGATCTTAGTCCTCTGAAGTAGCAACGCATCTGTGATCGACTTCAGATAGAACCCTGTGAAGTTACTTACAGATGTCCATGGGCGGCAGTGTCCGCTTACCATCAGGTGGACTACTTGCTCGTTTCCTACTTCTGTCTTATAAAAAAAAAAAATGTGAACCCATTTTTTTAGTAGGCATAGTGTGCATATGCCATCAATAGTCACAGGCCCATTAGCAATTCGACAAAAATTGATCTGTTATTTTAATATTATCTGTTATTTTAGCACTTATCATCATAGTTTGCTTTCACAGGCAGAAGATTAAAATATATAAACCATTGTTTCTGAATTTAATGTTATCATTCAAGAATTTTCACGCTACCTTGTTACTTGTCAACATATCACACTTATTTCATGACGAGACTAATTTAATATTGGTGTGACATCAAATTTAGGGCGAGTGAAAACACGTAAAATAATAAATTCATTTAACATTTAGTCACGCAGGTATTTTTTACGCTATTATATATTAAAGATTGACGATAAATACGTTCTGATATTAAAGTTACTTTTGCGGCGTTTTGTAGAAACTATTCAGTATATTTATAATAATTCGTCAAGTTCGAATCGAACTTCCACATGGACGGTTCAGTACCACGAACATTTTCGTTATCAGAGCTTATATAGAAGCTTGCTTGCTGAAAATTTAAAGTATCCACCTGCCAAGTTACATGCTTTGTGAAAATTTAAAGTATCCACCTAGTTCAATATATAACCCGAAATACGTCGTCGAACATTTCTTTCTTGTACTGATTCCTATATTTGTAAATTTAGTATTTCTCAATTATACAGACACATATAGATACAAAAAGCGGAGTAAACATCTGTAATAGTTTATGATATAGAGTCCTGTGACAAACGAACGGGTTCCGTTTTCCCTTTGGGTACTGAACACTAATAAGTTAAAGAAAATTCCAAAGATAAAAGGAAAATTTAACACTGTGGAACACTGTTCAGTGAAAATAAAAATCACGTAAAACTTTTCGAATATAGTCACACATTTTGTAAACCCTAAGATTTATGCCTAATTTGAAATCATAAACCTCTGTTCATTGTTCGAATTATATTTAACCGATATATCTGAATACATAGTTGTCCTCAAAAGAGTAGAGAGATCCCCCTACAGGTCCTAAAACAACTTACATATCGTATACATACAAACTTCCACTCTCTTTCCCTGGCTTAAGAGCAGGTGACGCCTTTACTTAATTATATCATTTTCACCAAAAACAATAAAATACCTATTATAATACTTTTATGAACAGGGATCCGGTCTACTTCTTACCAGAAAATTGGTAAAATTTCCGATATGTTAACTTCGCAAATAAAATAAACTTGGGTCTATTACATATCAACATTACAAGGAATCTCGTCGAAGAACACCACAGATTTAAAACGATAGATAATTCAAAATAATTCGAAGCTGTAATTTCGTCAATATTGAAATAAGTGAACTTACTCCCTAAGTAGAGCGAAATATATGTCGCGATTACAATGTGTAAAAGAGAAGAAGGATTAATGTTGGAAAAGCCTTTACTACTTCTAATAACGCCAGGTATACAAACGGTGACGAACGACTTCACAATAAGGCCTATAACCTAACCAAGATTTCCTTTCTGTGTTTTGAAAAATATTACAAGTTATAAGTTTAGTATGTAATAGAATCTGTTTTCCTGACGCGACGTATATCACAGACTGATTTACTTTTTGGAAAATTTCATAAATCTTATTTTAAGTTAAATTGTTTGAGTCAATTTTTAAACGCACAGACAACATTTCAAAACAATGTCTATTATTACTAATTCTCAGCTCTCAAACATTTTTTTATTATTATTATTCAGTGCTGAGTTTTCCTCACTTTGATTTGGCACCAGCTGCCTCATGACATGGCATGGCAGTTTATGGCTTAAAACTGGACAAAAAACGAAGACCTCCAAATATTACAAAAAAGTTTTATCGTTAATTGTGAATATTGATATAAAAACATAAAAACATAAACGCTTTCTACACTCATAGCCCCACAGTAAGATTTTCTCCTGTGTCGTGAGAGCCATGGATACACAAAGACGACTACACAAGCACCCAGACTCAAAACAGAAATCTAAACTCATCATTCAGATATCTGTCTGGCCGGGGATCGAACCCGGAACCGACTGCGTGTCAGACCGGAATGGTGACCGCTCCACCACGTGGGTCGTCAAATATAATGTAAATAAATGAAAAATGCTAATACAAAATTACAATACTGAAATATTTTATTTAAAAAACAATATTCGAACAGGGAACATCTAGTAATTTAATCCCATAACAATAACAATTGCGTGGTCGGCACGTATTATTTTCGCATTATGCTCGTATGTTTATATTCTAAAGAGTATAAAGTCTACGAAATAGACCAAGTTGTCCTTCGGGATCAAATGGGGGAACGTATTTTTTGTTCGTTATACGATAGGGATAATGGTTTTGCTACGATGTGTCTGATATTTTACTGGATCAAAATATATATGTTCACTAAACTTTAATATAAACGACAGCAAGAATACGCTGTTGTTTCCAGGGTCTAATAATAACAATTCATTTGTAACAGTACAATTCATAGGACAAATATACAGTAACTATTAAAATCATTCGTATCTTTAATAAGAGGGGATTAATCAATTTCCTATTCGTCGTTACGTTTTTGTGGTCATCCTGTTAAATTTATTTTTCCTCTTTAGGAAGCTGATGCAGCGTCTCTAACGATATCTCGCCATTTCTCACTTCTCACGACTAGCAAATATCCTAGTACACTCGCACATTGGGTTGCCCACAGCGGATTTAATTTGGTGGGTTCTTAGTAATGCTTTCTACTCTCATAAACGCTTTCAACATTTATAGCCCCACACTAGGATTTTCTCCTGTGTCGTGGGTACTATGGACACACAAAGCCGAATACACAAACACCCAGACCCAGAACAGAAATCTAAACTCTTTCAGATGTCTGCCTGACCAAGGATCGAACCCGGGACCCACTGTGACCTTTGTCGTGATCTGGTGCCCTTTGAAGACAGATAGAGTTGTAGGTTAAGGAGGAACAGTGACGGTCGGCAAAGAAGTAAACTCGGCTAGTCACTGAATTTTTATCACACCAATTTTGCTCTCGAAGGGGATCCGAAATAAATAGACTCCGACTTTTGTCGACAAGTAAGGAGGATCCCCTTTTGAATATTTTCTTCTCACGATACTAATAGAGGGGCCCTTATCCCTCCTCGCTTACTTTATGTACGCCTATTCTGACAGAAATTTAATCAACACGAGGGCTACAATGCCATCAAAAACTAAAATTACCTGTTCATTTTTTTCAAACAGTCCACTTAAATAGTCTCTTGAATAGACAAAGTAAAGTCAAATATTTCGAAACTTTTAGGGCTCATAAGTTTACAAACTCGAAATGAAATGGTAATAATAAGGTAATCTAAGGAAATATCACCTTTTCAAGCGAAGATCAAAGCGTTTTCACTTGATTGTACACGCGTCTAATGCCTTAGAACGGCGATGCTTAACCTTTTACAACGGTTGTCCTTATTCATAAAGAATTGCGTGCGCCTTGAGACATGAACCTTTAGGTTTTTAAAATGATTTGTTACTTTGTAAATTGCATAAATTTTACGCTGATTACTTTTTAAATTTTTAAGCTCTACATAAGTAAAATCTTGTATATGTAGACTTCGCAGATTTCAGAATTTCAGTAGGTCACTATCACGCCTTTTTATTTGACAATAACGTTGAACTTACTGTAATCTTACTGATGCGTCCCGCGCGCCGGAGCTGTCACCATACCGGTCTGACACGCAATGGGTTCCGGGTTCGATGCCCGGCCAGAAATTCACCTGAATGATGAGTTTAAATTCTGTTCTGGGTCTGGGTGTTTGTGTATTTGTCTTTGTGTGTCCATAACATCCACAACACAGGAGAAAGTCCTACTGTGGGGCTATGAGTGTAGAAAGCGTTTATTATTATTATGATATCGATTTAAAATATTAACTTTAATTTTAGATGGTTATAAAATGGATTAATACCAAGTCCTGCTTCAGCAGTGTTTATATTTGTTAATTTTGCATGAGAATACAAACATATACAGACAAAACGCTTTTTCGGTTTTGGCAGCAATTATGATAGACAAACGTCTGCGATATTTTTTTAGCTCCATTGCACTCTACATTGTAATGATCTGCATGCAAAGAACTGAGTTAATTAGCGGACAACTTTCACCTTTAACACCAGTATAGAAGCTATGTTATCGGTTGGCATTAAATAAAAGCAGGGACCGTAAGTCAACAGAATGAATGCTCTCTTGACAAGATGGCGGTCATAATTCAACGAAATTACGCCTCATAACGAGATTAGCTTCGCTTTCCCCGCGCTGGAAAAAAATACGTTTCAATGTTTTTGTTGTTTGTGAACATTGCTGATAATATTTTGGGCGGCTTTTCACCTCGTAATGTCACACATTTGGCTTTAAACGAGTTGTTATGTAGATCTTAATGGATTGTTTTAATTCCTGGTACCTTCGTCATTTGTAGGGTTAACGCGAATAGGTAGCGGCAACATTGGTTGTTCACCGCCATGATTAACATATCTATTTTGTAATTTACAATACCAGCCAGAAGCATTTATAAATTATTAAATTCCCTAATTACGCCATAAGTCATACCAAAAGATGAAGATGCAATATCTACACCCACCTTTAGACCACGTGGTAGAATTCTTTGTGGTTCGACTCCGGAAGCACCGCCGCTATACCTATTTCTGCCTAATAACAGCAGTGTAATGCACTGTTCTGTTCTGGTCTGAAGGGTGTGGTAAGGGAGACATACTTTTCCCAGGCATTCTATCTTAGTCTTCAGGAGTAGCAACACATCTGTGACTAACCTTAGGTAAGATCTTACGTAAGGTTGATTTCAGATGTCCATGGGCGACAGTAGCCAATTACCATCAGGTGAACAGCATGCTCGTTTGCTACTTCTATACTGTAAGAATAAGAAAAAAAACTATTTAGTAGTAATAGCCAACGTCTGATGTCTTCTTTATAAGCTAAAGTAATAAAACAATATAAGTATTATGTTAGTGGAAAGTTATCAACGGCAGAGCAGAATGTTTTTCAACAAATCTCTTTTTGCAAAGACGTCAATCCCTCTGATCCGTTGCGAAGTTATTGAGGGATTACAAAGTTTTATCAAAGGGCGTGCAGCACACCAGCTAAGAACAATGCACTGATTAATATAATACAGAAAACTTTGAAAGAATGAGTCTTATAGGGATTTTTTCTTATGAAATTGGAACTCACTGAATATTTCTTTCATATTTAAAACTAGCTCTGAATAGAAGAAGCGTCTTATCTTCTGCCAATTGAATCATCATATTAAAAAGACTTACTAGACTATTTTGACAAAACATCCTATTGAGAGTTAAATTATTATTATGAACAAAAAAATCGTTTTAAGCAGTCGGTTTTTTGTTTTAATATTTTTAACAATGTTACTAGTTGGTAATAGATGCTATAAAAGATGATAGAACGACGTTTGGCTGCGATTGCACCACCTCCATATCTTTTCTGCTTAATAACGCAGTATTAGGCGGTATTTTATTGTCGCCTGAAAGACGGTAATGAGACAATACTTATCCGAGGCGTTCTAACTAGAGTTGTAATGGCACTCCGCCTCCGCCTCCGTTACTGCGGAACTTCCGCAAAAAATCGAATCCCAGCTCCCGCACCCGCAAAATTTTTGCGGAGTTATGACGGAGGTTTATTTACGTTGATCTTGACGTACAACGCGCAAGGAGGAACGCTAGACGATGCGGCCGCTCAGCTACATGTTGCAACTAGATGAGAATCAAATATAAAGTTTTTTCTTCCATATTTCTCTGTGGTTCGTGAATATATTTTTCCTCTTCTTAATTTTGATTAATAGTAATCATTTGACTTTTTATAAGAAAACTATGTAAAGTTCACCTCCACCGCCGCCTCTGTTAACCTCCGCATCCGCGGAGATGAACCTCTCAACTTCCGCATCCGCCTCCGCCTCCGCTAAGACAGCCTCCGTTACAATCCTAGTTCTAACTTATTCCGTAAGGGTACCATTTGTGGCCAACCTCAAGTAAGACCTCTTACAAGACTACAGTCGCCACTTACTACCAGCTGAACTGGATGCCTGTTTGATACTTCAAATTTTATAAAAATTGGAGATGCTGTTAAAGGCAACAAAGATTTCTTTTTTATCAATATAGTTGAATGTTTTTCAGATCATATGTAGTGTATTTCTATTCTTTCACCGGATACCGATAAATTTAGTCTGATTCAATGAATAGTCATGCATAGAATTCAACTATCAACCATCATACATGGTTGATAGTTGAATTCTATTCAATTCAATTCAATTTTAACTACATAGAAATTTTATCTCTTTGTTTTGAACACGATTTTATAGTGAATAATACACGGTGAAAATAATAGACCATATATAAATTCTAAATTATAACGCTCTCTACACTCATAGTCCCATACTAGAATTTTCTCCTGTTTCGTGAGTGCCATGAACACACAAAGATGAAAACACCTACACCCAAACCAGAAATCTAATTCATCATTCAGATGTCTGTCTGGCCAAGGATCGAACCCGTAACCCACTTCAATTCATGCCTGTATGGTAACTACTCCAACACTCAGATCGTCAATAATTGCAATATAGTATTTAGGGAATTACTTTTCATAAAAACTATGGACTTCAAGTTTGTATTTTTCCTATAAAATTTCACGTGCAGCTTCTTCTCAATTGTGAACTTCGGAGGCGGTGGTAGTTTGACTTTCTGAAAGTTCTACAGCAATCAATATTGTTGGCAAATAACAAGCGAACTTTTGCAAGAAAACTTATGAAATTGCTTTGAAGCGAGCAATGCAGGAAGCATTATGATAGTCTAGTCAGTGAAATATGTTGAGCGTCGACCTCACAACTATATATTTAGCTAATATTTATTTTCATTATAATTACTTTTCTGTGGCATAGAAATAGGTTGTATAATTTTGTTAATAAAATTAACGCTCTTTTGTGATTAATATTAATATAATGTCACTTATTTTCATCACAATATTACTAAAATAGGAAGAAACGACCTCATAATTCTACGATGTTCTTCCAAATCATCCTATACATTTTTTTTTGTAATTTTTCTTCAACAAGTAATAAAATGAGAACATCATGAACGTGGCCAAAGTCAATTGAATACGCATTATTAGGGATAACCCAAAAACTACTTGTCAGATCTCGCTCAAATTTAAATGAGACCTCATGACAATCATCAGCTTTCGAAAATAAAAAGAAACATCAAAATCGGTATACCCGGTAACAAAGTTAAACATACATATTTAATTAGTTACAAACATTGCAAGTTGAATAAAATCTTGTAAAAAGAATATATTGTCGTTCATTTAATTCCGTAATGCTCGTGCGTGAACAAGTATATGTAAATGAATGTGAGGATATCAGAGAGCATGGGTATTCCGCGTATTCCTCGCACGCTAGTCGTTACCTTCCGGTTCGCTATTTTTTATTCAGGAATACTGCGTTGGTTAATGTTTATGTTACCAGAAGGGATGTGGGTTAATAGTAATGTGGCTAAAAAGGGGGTGAATTTATTCTAAAAATATGTATTTCTTAACTCTCCTTGAATCAGGAGTGAAAGAAACTAAGAATTTATTTCTCTACAACCGGATCGGAACACAACCTCGACTGAAAGATCCGAGAAGAAACTTGGCGATGTTTTCTTTTTCATTCTAGTCAATTTATAATATGGTATATTTTAGTTTTTTTTTTTATACCAGCTTGTTTTTACTTAGAAGAATAAAAGTTAGCTCCGGTATTGCGTCCGGAAGAATAACGCTAGTAGATGTAAAATGCCTTGCTGTTATATTATCAACTTTTACTCAGCCACTCACCACTCTTTTGACGACCCACGTGGTGGAGCGTTCACCATACCTGTCTGACGCGAAGCGGGTCCTGGGTTCGATCCCCGGCCAGACGGACATCTGAATGATGAGTGTAGATTTCTATTCTGGGTCTGAGTGTTTGTGTATTTGTCTTTGTGTGTCCATGGCACCCACGACACAGGAGAAAATCCTACTCTCGGGCTTTGGGTGTAGAAAGCGTTTCTATTACATTTATGATTATTTAATTTCAATCGCTTGTTAAAAATAATTATAAAAAAAACAATATTGATTATCAAAAACCTACTAATCCATGTGTCCTTGAAGAATAGTATTGTAATGGTTCCATACTCTCTAAGATGCTTGATAGACAATAACAAAAACAATGATGGTGTCTTCAATACGAGCTTTCCTGAGGCAAGATTGTAAGACGCTTTACAAATAAACAATAGACAACAAGGATTAACGCGAAACAATACGACTTAACGTTTTGTCCCAGAGAATACTTCAAACTATGTACAAGTAACCGTTTGTATTCTCGACGGGGATTGGAAGTAAAATTAGGATACTTGGGAGCATTCAACTTGAAAGCTCAGTTCACGCGCACTGCACAATCTAATAAGTTAAATGAAACAATTGTAGTTTGCGCATTGAAATTTATAACGCTTTTGACATGTTTTAGTTCCAAATCGTTCTTATTGAAAATTTTAAATTTGAACCTCCAAGTTTTTGACAAAAAGTAAATTGGAAATTGATGAGCATTTTGTAAAGTTTTATAATGAAGGCAACAAAATAATGATACAAATACACAACAATTAGACGTAGTAGTGAAGTATATGATATGGTGGATTATACAACAATGAAAAAATTACACTACAATCGAAAACTCACAAATAAAATCATTTTAACCCGGCGGCGTCAGAAGGAGGGTTATGTTTTTGAGCGTATATATGTATTGTGGACCTTGGGCTCTAACATAGGCTCTACATCATCTCAAAAAAGGTCGCCTTATTAATCTTGAGTAGTTATGTAAATTAATTTCGTGTGCTGCTTCAATGATCCTTTGTCGAAGTTCAGTAATGTTTTCAATGCTTTTAATCAATGATTTAAATACGGAGATCGAGCAGGCCATGTGATGGTATTCTGTGTATTAAAAAAACTAACAGCTGAAATAAAACTCATTCGGTTATCAAAATAGTGTAGGTGATGAAAGAAAATTTATTAAAATTAATTGAATTAACGTTTAATTTTTTGAACGAAAAATTATGATGGATTTGACTTCTACAAAGTATTTTTAGCTTTTCAGAGCATTGAAATACAAGCTTGTTTAAAAATAGCCATGACACTTTTCGATGGCAAGCTTTGTTAGAAAATATGTCTCATTAAGTTATCACATCTGTGAAGGTCGATCTTCCACCGGCTCTTAGACCATGACTATTTTGACAAAAACTCGTATACAGCATTAAAATAATTGTAACATTAGCTACAAAAAAAATCTATTTAAGCAGTCGGGTTTTTTGTTTTAATATTTTTAAGAATGTTACTAGTTTTCCAGTGTGTGATGGGCGGAAAATGGTCGTTATCAGCCCTCCTTTCGCATTAGGCCCCTTTAATTCTCAACGAAACGTCACGTCAGTCGTCAGTAGTTAATTTCTTATTTTAATTGGTTTTATTATGCACCCATGTTTTCTGTGTTAATGTGTGTTATTCTGAAACTATAAGCACCACCGTCAACCCATTATAGTCCCACTGCTGGGCACGGGTCTTGTCTCAGATTGGGAGAGCTTCAGGCCATAGTCCACCGCGCTGGCCAAGTGCGAATTGGTAGACTTCACACACCTTTGAGAACTTTTTTA
>DWTU01000559.1:0-16553 GCA_018251515.1 Cecropterus confusis
CAGAAATCTAAACTCATCATTCAGATGTCTGTCTGGCCGGGGATCGAACCCGGGACCCACTGCGTATCAGACCGGTGTGGTTACCGCTCCGCCACGTGGGTCGCCATGGTGGGATGGGTGGTTCGCCATCTCTGGTCTAGTATTGTTTGTCAAATCTAGCATCAAAATCGGATAAATAGTTTTGGTCAAAAATGGCAACATTGGTTTGCACAAACATCCTCTCACCCCAAACGCATATACCATCTCCGTACCGTCGCGGGTAAAAAAAAAGGAACAAACATTTAAAAAGTTAAAAATAATGCCTATTTGCTCAGAAATTTGCTCTTTCAAATTGTGCTACATCGTCGCGGGGCCGCGACGCTTATGATATACTACGATTAATACATATAAAACTAAGTGAAATTGTTAACCTTGTGAACTTTATGATTATTATTATTATTTTACAAGAACGAAGCAACAAACGAGCATGCAGACACTACCGTCTATGAACATCTGTAAGCAACTTCATAGAGAATAGGGATTCTGATCTGAAGTCGATTACAGATGCGTTGCCATACCCGAGGACTAAAATGGCCTCCTCGTATAGGTATAAGTGAGAATCGATCGAAAAGAATAAAGAAAAATGCACCCAACTCTGTTCACCCGTTTAGGAACTGCGGTTCCACAGACAGTCGGAAAAAGCGGTCAAACTTAAAACACCTCTCTTTTTGCGTCGGGCGTTAACCGCATATTGCAGTTTGAGGGTAATACGAGGTAATAATCACGTATATCAAGAGGAACACTATTCTTATAACATTAGATACTTCTCAAAAGTACTATGTGTAGTATAATATCATAAAATCTGATTAAAATATTTTTCGCGGACGTCGTATGTGTCAAGAAAAATACCCGAAAAACTGCACTATTCGAGTCAATTATTTTTTGGTTCCTTTCAAAATTGTTTGGAATTTTTTAAACACGCTCTAGTTCAATGTTTTTCAGTTATAATTAATAAAAGATAAAAATTGAATTCAATTCCACTATAATCGGAAAAAATGGAAATTGATGTCAAATATGTCATTGAGTTATAGAGTATGAAAGTTATTAACATACAGCCACAGAAAAATAACTTTAAATGACAGGATTGCTTTTATTACTTATCCGCCTGAATTGGTCTCAAAAATGTAATGTAGAGTGATATGTTTAGGTTAATTAAATAGGCGCACTTTCTATTTTCTTACTTTTTAAGCATTATAAGATGTGCTCTTTTGGATTTCTCAAACTATTATTCGTTATTCTCAGGATGACTAAAAAGGGACAGAATCAATACGTTTATATGGGAATATACGCAATGACACTCAAAAATTTCACTTTATTAGAATAGAGTGTTTGCTATAAATTATGTTTCCTTACATAATCGCATATGCTATCATGAATATAAAACAATATTAAACAATAGAATGTTGCTAAAAGCCTAATAACTTAGAACCACAAAGGAAATGGGAATCAAAATTTTATTATTATCTGGATTCGACAACAGCCGGGTGAAACTGTGACTGTCCTATCCGGGTCAAATGAAATAAACGATTTTACGTCGCTATCCGCTCCCGAGCGGGCGCCGGGATCATTGACCCTTGACTCGCGTTTTCATATATCGACATGAGCGCAAACGATTTTTCACTGTGCGTCTAAGCAACCAGATTTTCAAATATATCCTCGCGTGAACCGAAGAATACGGTTAGCCTCATGTTATGGTTTGTATACACTACTTGTTGTTAAATTAAATCGAATTAGACCTTTATTGGTTCGACTCTATAGGCACCACCGCCATTTATTCTGCCCAATCAGTCGTAAACAATCATTGCTATGGTCGGGCAATGCATTCACACTTATCCGGGGAGTTCCAAGGTAGCCCTCGGACAAAATGGTATCAACGCATCATTGGCCAACTTCACACAAAATTACAATCTTATTTTTCAGTTATCAGGTTTTGTATTCCTGGGCGGGAGTGGCCACTTACCATCAGGTGGACAGCATGCTCGTTAGCTTCGCCTTTATTCTATAAAATAATACTAAGACAGAGGTAACGTTAGTACATACACGTCTGCCCAGTTGTACAGTGTACTCGGCGACTTTTATAAAATAAAATATATTTATTTGTATCCGCCCATAATAGCAACTCGTTATTTACAGTTTCGGCTTTAATTAATTATCGAAAGGGATTACAATCTGAAAATAAATTCGGCATGTTTTCAATTCATTAAATCAGTCTATTAAATTGATTCATAAAGCTCAAAATGTTTAATCTTACAAAGTAATCCGACCTATAACACGGTAGGTGGGTTCCGCGTTATAGGAAAACGCCTTGTAGGAGTATTCTCGTATAACACGCTTGTATGGGCCCCGTATAACGCGTTATGTACAAATGATTTACGTTATATGGGATATATATCCGTGTTATACGACGAACTGAAATCGCGTATATATATCGCGTATATGAAAACGCGTTATAAGAGTACCGTGTTATAAGGGGGATTACTATTTTGCTATGGAAAAGTTTGTGAGGTTGGAGGAATGTGTGGATGTTTGTTACTCTCACGCAAACTACGACTATTAACCGCAAACTAAACTATACTTATTTACTCACTTGTATACATATATTGATAACTCACTAGGTATGGGTATATATATACCTATAGGTCACTCGAAGAATCCAACTCGGCTGAGCTGCGTTGCGGAAATTACGTGGTATCTTCTCGTCCAAAAACCTCAGTGCCTGAAGCCGAAATTATTCGAGCAATGTGTGTTGCCAGTGGCGCCTGTGGCGCCGAAACGTGGTCTTTTACTATATGCCTCATTCGAAGGTTCAGAGTCGCTCAGCGTGCTACGGAGAGAGCTATGCTTGGAATTTTCTTACGAGACATGATTCGCAACGATGAAATCCGTAGGCGAACTAAACTTACCGACAAAGCTCTCAAAATAAGGCTGAAGTGGCAATGGTCCGGCCACATCGCTCGAAGGACCGATAACCGATGGGGAAAAAAGGTCCTCGAGTGGCGACCACGTATAGGCAAAAGGAGCACAGGTCACCCCCCCGACCAGGTGGACCGATGACCTGAAGAAGACAGTGGAGAACAGTTGGATCCAGAAAGCATAGGAACAGTTAGAGTGGTGCCGTTTAGGGAAGCCCTATGTCTAGCAGTGGACCTCAAAAGGGTGATGGATGGATGGTTGGATGATTGATAACTTATTGTCTGGATTAAGATGGGATACTTTTCACTGTGAAAAACTTGACCTAGGCTGGTGGTTTCGGGACCAAAAATCTAGTGCACCGTAATTTTTCATTTAATGTCACTTTTCTTCATACTAAGTGTTCTTCGTACTAAGTGAAGATAAATTACGATACGATTTAGACCTATATCCATTATTTGAAAATATATTAATGATAAGCAAACTACCTTTTTAAATGACAAATCACTAACAAATCTTAAGTGCTGCCATTTAAATATAAATAAAATGAATAATTTATAAATAAATTATTGAATGCTGACAGTATGTTATCATTAATTTATGTTGCTAAAGTAGGTATATTGAATTTTATAGCAATTGTTGACAAAATAATTATAATATTATTGGCATGCATGCATATCACTTATTGTACGGCCAGTGAGGCAGGGCATAGAGATCATATTTTCTGTACTTATAATGTTATAACACCTGTTCTGTACCCATTTTCCACAATAAATATATTATGAATTATGAATTATATAACAAAGGCATTAAAATTATGAGAATATATAATTATTCGCTACTACTATTAGATTTCGGTAATATGTAAAGTATTGGCATCGAGCCACAAAACAACTTCAACATCAAGTGGACTTATAATTAAAATTAAATATATAATTCATTATGTATGTATGTATATCATTACGACCGCTAGCGTAATCAGCAGTCCGCGGCTGACTGGGCCGCACTCAGACTCCCCTAATACTTATATTTATTTTAAAATATTGAAGTAACAAACGTGAATGTGCTCTGTGCCGTGTGGTGTCAGTCTTGAATAAAACCACTTCCTCACTGCCTTTGGATGTCATAGGAGGCGACTAATGGAGAAGATCCAGGAGATTGGCAGCAACGTCTTCCCGTTTAACATAATCACCCACAGCAGTCACCAACACGCTTCCAGGCGCGGGGTGCAGCGTCTATCAGCAAAAACCCGCATTAGATTAGACTTATGCCCAACAGTGGACCTAAAGGCTAATGAGTGAATGGAAACAAGCATGCAGTCTACCTGACGGTAAGTGACAAGATCTGTAATCAAACCCAGGTAGGATTAGATTGCTACCACAGGACGATTATAGTTGCGTTGATGCCCTTGAGGACTATGTTGGAACGCCTCGAATATCGATATCCAGTTTTGTTCAAACACTATAATGGTATTTGGCAGAATTTTTAGGCATTTCCGTACAGTTGTTACAGCCGTTATACTACAAGCGAGGGAACAATGGTATAATATCTCGTTTAACTAAAATTAAAATGTATATCAGAAAATTATTTTACTTACGCTCATGATTACAACATAACATGTGAATCCTAATCATCAATCATCATATTATAACTAGTATATATATAGTTCCATCCATCCATCAGCCTTTAAGAGTCCACTCCTAGATATAGGCCTCCCCTAATCTGGGCCACTCCGACCGGTCCTGCGCCGTCTGAATCCAGCGGTAGCTCGCCGTCTTCTTCAGGTCATCAGTCCACCTGTACTCCTTTTGCCCAGACGTAGTCTCCATTTAAGGAATCTTCTACCCAATCGGTTGTCTGTCTTACGAACGATGTGGCCTGCCCATTGCCACTTCAGCTTATTAATTCTGAGAGCTATGTCGGTAACTTTTGCTTTCCTACGGATTTCATCACGCCGCTCTGCCATAATTAGAGGGTTTGGGCCGAAAGTCTTTGAGTACTTCTACTGGAGGGGGACTTACAGAACTTCGGCGGGCCTCGATGGTTCCTATGACCAATGCCAAAGGGCCCCACCTTCAATTCATCGCCACAACCAATGCCCAGCTTTACGTTGAAGTCCCCTATCACAACCGTGAAGTACGATTTTGAGGTATGTATGGCCCATACCGTTTTTTGTTTTTCGAAAAGATTGTTTTTCGTACACTACAATATAGATATTGGATTATCCAATATCCAATCACACGACTGGTTTGAGGCACGATTTAGGGGAGGCCTATGTCCAGCATTGGACCTCGAAAGGCTAATGGATGGATAGATATAGTATGGATATCAAATTAATAGTATCGTCATATGGAAACCAAAAAGATATAATGCGGAGTGGCCAATACTTAGGTTATTTTTTCTATTTACACAGGTGAGTTTTGATTTTTATTATTATATAATAGTCTTACCGTCAATGACCATGTTCAAATACACCATTTCATGCTGCGCTTCATAAGTACACCGACCACCGTGTTTCGCTAAGATTCTCAGAACTTCTTCCCTGGCCTTCGCCTGGATATGAGGATTTCTAGCCAGCTCGTAAGAAGCAAACTGTCCTGTCGTAGCTGATGTCTCGTACCCCGCAAGCATGTAGAGAAATGTGTTAGATGCTATGTCCGTCATAGAGAATGTGAAATCTTTCGCGTCAATTTCAGCTGAAATACGAAGAAACATTGACCTGTAGAAAATTTGTAGCGTCCCAACATCAAAGCAAAACTTTCATTTTTCTGTTCTTCTGTTGAAATGTGGATCAATATCTACTTTTGTACTACTAAAATTAAACTCAGTATAATATAAGCGTAATATAGCAAAAGATATTCATTCGAATTCATGGATAAATCAAATAAGATTAGTTGTTAGGGGTGATATCGGCGCTTGGATAAAATAGTATGATTTTTTGAATATTATGTCATTATCAATGAGAATGCCAAAATGATCATGTACCATCAGATGGATCCTGATGGTATGTGACAACTGGTCCCTATAGTCATTTGTAATCAACCCTCTATAGGATGAGGTCCAGAACTTCTCAACAGGTGAGAAGCCCTATTACACCTGAGAACTAAGTTTAAACTTTTCGCATAAGTGTATTTCCATTACATCAACTTCGAAACTAGACCGCAGAAGCACTAAATATTGCTGTTGTAAGGCAGAAATATGTTGGTACTAATAAAAGCCGGTCATAACATCTGAGTACCTAGTTTTACAGTACTAATATTAGAGTGGGTGTAAGGTTTGTACCAACTGTAAAATTGCATATTGACAATTCTATTTAATTTTTGTCATCAGATTGAAGTAACAAACGAGCATGCAGACCACCTGGTGGTAATTGGTGATTGTCGCCCACGGACATCTGTTCACATCAGGTCACATGTGTTACTATTCCCGAGGACTAAGATCGCCTCATATATAAGTGAGCCGGCAACCTCAAAATTCATTGAAATTGCAGTTTAATTTGTTCGACTGTCTAAAATTGGCATCGACATATATCATAATTTGAAAATAATGGAGATATATCAAATCAAATCATTTATTTCAGATAATATATATAATCTTGCTAATTTAAAAAAGCCACAATACATGATTAATACACTTTTAATCCAAGCCTCGATATTACCCCAAGTACCTACCCATGCGCCCTGCCACACTTATAAATAAGTTAAGTACATAAATAATATCAAGATTTACCTTGATCATTAATTAATTTGCCATTCTTCAGTTCTATGAGAGTTTGTAAAAAGTCGTTGCGTTCATAATTATGTGTGGCCCGATATTCTACCGTCTCTTTGACCAAGTTGTAATAAAAGTTTATAATATCAGAACTAATGCGGTTAATCCTTAATTTCTTGAAGAAATTTGGCATAAAAAATGCTATGCCTCGGACTGCGCTCCTGAAATGTTGTTTGACTATTAATCTTCATTTTCAAAGTTGTTTACCAATACCGATACGTAATTGTAGTTAGCTTGTTTTTTCGAACTTCGCATAACAACATTTCTACACCAATTTAAATAAAACATGTGATTGTAGTTACACTTGAAGATGTGTAGGTATATCTTATCTCAAAAGATACATCATATCGTGCAAAAGATAAAGTATACATACATATATTAAAAATAACTGCCATTATATTTTGATCGTACATTTATTTGATACTGGCTACTGTAAATATTTACACAAAAAAGAAGACAACGCTTTAAAGATTCGGTTCTTAAATGACAAATAATAGAATGATTTTTAAATTTTGAGAGAAGATGGATTATAATATATATAGCAACATATTAAGAAATAACTTTGTCTTAGAGCAGTGCCTTTAAGAAATACTATAAAATGCAATGTTATTTTTTCTGCAGTAAAGTTAGCGTTAGGCAAAGTTATACTTCTCAGTGCGTAATTCGAAACTTGGCTGCTTTTCTTTCAAAAGGGTGCACACTGGCGTAAACCTACGGGTAATCATTTTTCATATTTGTTTATAGTTTGTTTATAGTTGTTTATAGTTGTATGTCTTGTGATGTCTTCATTAAATGAATATAGTATAGTGTGAATGTTCAATTCATTATTTGTTTTTTCACCGACTTCAAAAAAGGAGATTTTCAATTCGACTGTATTTTTTTTTAATTGATATTTCGGCAATTTCGACTGGGTGAACCGATTTTGACAATTCTTTTTTTATTTTAAAGCTGGTGCTTCCCTTCTGGTTCCATTTTAATTTGATTCAGTTCAGATAATGGCATCCATGAGAAAACCATATAAGTCTCTTCATAAAGTGTGTGCGCGACAAATGGACGAATAACTCAGCTTCTACCCATCTTATGAAACTTAAACATTAGGTATCTGGGATGAAACGATTTAATGAAAAATATGACCTTCTGCTCCTCGATCCTAATGATGTAGGTTGGTTTCTTACATACACAGTACATAGAACATATTTCTGCAGTCGGCGCTCATAGACATAGATTACTCGTAGGACGTAGACTCGTCGTGGTAATCTAACAAAATTTGTTGATCGCCGACTTCGGGAGTATGTACGTACTACGCACTGTGTATGTAAAATACCAACATATATTTAAATTATTTTTTTACTTTTTTGTTGCATAGAAATCGGTTTCTCCTTTTTTTTGTAAATTTCTCTTTACACAACGCGGTCTTTCTTTAACAAAATATCATTATTGATAATAAATGGCAAAAACTTTATACATTATTTACAATAAACTTTGTTATTGACATGACATGCATGCTTAAACAGTTACTTTTAGATTTTCGTATTTCTATCCATCTGTTCTGAACCTATTATAAAACAATATGTCGATAAATATAAATTAATTTGTACTCACCAATACAATGACTGCGGTTCAAAATATTCTTTTCCATACAAAAAAAAATCCGAATCCTCTTTTTTGAAACCATTGCATTCCATTCCAAAACCGACACTCCCAATAATCTCCATGGAATATTTCGCGAAAAAGTCGCTAAAATTCAAAATTTTATCACTGGCGTGCAAGCGCTCTGCGTATGTTAAACCTTCATTGGCAATGTTGTTAACTAAAGGATACATAGCTTTGAGCTTTGCTGTTGAGAACGCTGGCGACATTTTGTACCGCAGGGTAGTCCATGATTTTCCATGTAAATTGAACAAATGCCCAGCCAAAGGATCACCAACACCTCCGGAGAAGAGTCCATGTGACGTAAAATAGTTAAAATCCTTAATTAAAACCAATTTTGCTATTTCTGGATCATTTATTAATAACACCGGTTGGCTAAACGAATACATGCCCACGTATGGCAAATGTTTGTATTTAAAATAATAGTCGTTGTAGGGTTGAAAGAATTGTTTCTTTTGTTTGATCACTTCTCGTATATTGCCGAAAGGAAACACTGGAGTTGGTCCAATCACTCCCCTTTTGGACCAATACGTGAACTTATATTGAAACCACAAATAAACCAAAAGGAGAAACGAAAATGTTAAAACAATAAGTTCTTTAGTTAAAAACTGCACTGTTGCTATAATTACCGACATTGTGAGCTTTAATATAACGTAACACTGATATTGATTTGATTTTAAATTTTAAATATTTATTTATATAATTGTTTTAGAAAAATCTTAAGCTTTATATTAAACGCGTATTTATCAACGACTGCAGCACAAACTAATGACCGAAGGTTGTACGTCTTGCTTACTGGGCTCGTCCATTTCAAAATATGCAACCTAAGGCCATACAACTTTTATATACGTAATATATCAAACAATTAAACCTTTGATTCTGAATTAATGTTATGTAAATGCTGAGACCATTAATAAGTTAATATACAAACTTCCTAACAAAACTAAAAGTATCAACAAGTGATATCATTTTAATGATATTAACATAATCATTAAAATTGTCCTTAATTAATTATTGTGACTGTAAGTGCTGCTATTTATTATTAACTGAGTCTTTTTTTTATACTTAAGTCTAACGTAGCATAAGGCAAACAGCCTAACTACCTGATGGAAAGTAGTCACCGCAGCCTATTAGCCTATGGACATTTGCAACACCAGGGCAGCCGCCAATGTACAGCCGGCTTTGAAGAAGAGCTCTTTTCGCATCTTTTCTGAAGAGCCCGATGTCAAAGCGTAGCATTTTGCTGTAAGTTGCGCCACGATTCATGTAACTAGGTCAAAATATCGGCAAAAAAAAATTCAAAATTCGCATATCGTGAATTTAACCCGTAACTTATTAAAAAGCATAACATTATTTACAGTTTGTTCCTAGTTTCTCGGTGAGGATAGTATTTCTATGTCGTGTTGATTATTAGAGCATCATGATTTGATAGGCTCTACGACTTGTATCTTCTCGTTTACTCTTTGTGATTTTACTGGGGATCTTGCTTCTTACGGGACGTACAAAGGTAAAAGCAAAATTATGGTAGCCCTATTCATTAGACAGCCCTATTCATGTGAACAATGAAGAATACAAGCCTGTGTAACATATCACAAAGGGTGTAAGTGCTGGTTAGATATCTTTAGGCATTCCTAAGTTGCTAATAAAAATGAGAAAATTTTTTACGCACTCTTTAAATCGAAGTGTACGCCGCGGTAATACAAATTTATTTTATTTATTTCCAAATCGCTGTTTACACAAACAGATCGTGTATTAGTGTTTAGAAATGTCGAGTACAGATGAACGGTCAAATATTGCGTTTTTTTATTTATAAATAAAACACGACAACTATAAGCACAATTCTAATATTTTAAAAATAAAACTGGATAGTTTAATGAAATTCTTGTAAAAATAAAAGAGTAAACATAAACATAAACGCTTTCTACACTCATAGCCCCACAGTAGGGTTTTGCTCCAGTGTCGTGGGTGCCATGGACACACGTTTGTGTGTCTATGGCACCCATGACACAGGAGAAAATCCTACTGTGGGGCTATGAGTGAGTGAGTTGACGTTTCTCTAGGTAAACACCTAGACCCAGAACAGAAATCAACTCATCATTCGGATGTCTGTCCGGCCGGGGATCGAACCCGGGACGCACTGCGTATCAGACCGGTATGGTGACCGCTCCACCACGCGGGTCGTCAGAGTGCAGAAAATATATTAAATTTAATTACATACTCGTTTTTGGCTAGTCAAACGTTTTTCACCTGAGCTTTCTATACTCTTGGCAACATAATAGGATTCTTTATGTCGTAGGTACCATGAACAAACAGCAGCAAACAACATACGCAGATAATAATCCATACCAAAATTAAATCTAAATTTATCACTCAGATGTTTGTCTGGCCGGGAATCGAACCCGGAACGTGTGTTCGGCCCACTAAAGGTGCCACGAAACCTCAGCATTTAAGGCAGTATATGATAGTGCAGAAGTAATTTTAACTAAGTCGTAAGAATAATGGTTCACTTGCTCATTTGCCGATTTTGTTTGTATTCTATTTCAAAGACTTAGGACACATTTAAGGACTTTTAATTTTAGTCTTCAACATTACGTCAACAGTGTTGAGGACTAAAATTAGAATTTAGTTAATAATTTGGTAAAACCCTTATTTAGTTATATTTAGGTTAATTAAAAATTTTCATGCCCACCCATGTCTATTACTGTTGTCTACTTATCTTTTTACTATCTGGAGAGAATTGAGAATTGAGAATTCCATTTAATACATTTATGAATCATCACCCTCTTTATGTAAGCGGGCACAGTGGACGTATAAAAAAGCATGTTGCAAACCATATTTATTGAAATCATCACACAATTTATACAAGATTAATAAATGTTAGTATAAAAATATAAGTTCATAAAGTAAATTATATAGGTACATACTAAATTTATATTATTGCCTATTTATTTATTTAATTTATACAATAAGTCCTGGCTCGATCCTTTTTTTTGTTCTTCGTGTTTAAACGAAACTTTCTGTACCATGGCTATTAGCTTGTATCACCTGTTTCCGCAATTTCACAAGATGTTGTAAATATTCTGTGGGCGTTCGTATCCGTACGTCTTTCTTGTCCTGCGCAAACTTATTGTGTTTATACTCATCCAAGTAATGTTGATATGTATCGGCGGACAGCTCAAGCTTATTGCACGAATTTATGATCTTTCGTTCAATATTGTTAAAGGTGTCGCGTTGAGGACAATTTCCGCGACTAAATTTATTCTCGAAAAATTGTCTTCGTTGACGAAATAAATCTTGAGATCCTAAAATGTACTCATCTCCAGTGTCACTAGTGTTGAACTCTTGTTTCGGTGAAGAACACTTACGACATTTATTCTCATGTTCTAAGTCATTTTCTAAACCTAGAAAATCTTTATAAACTTTTGCGCTTGCGATTTTGTACTTTACATTACTTTTGGGTACGGCTAAATAATTTCTTTTCAATGAATTACTCGTATTTTTTGATTGGTTCGTTCGTCCATCTTTTCTCCAGCTAAATGTATCAGACTCTAGTTTACTTGAAGAGCTACAATCAGAATAGAGGCTTTCACGTGGGTCCTCGAAACTTATCCAATCTCTTTTGGCGGGCCTATGATCTAAGTCATCGTTGTCCCATTTAAGCTTACAACATTCCGCTGGACTGATATCAATTTCTTTAAACCTAATAAGTTTTCTTGTGTCATCTCTAGGTTTTGAAGGAGAAAGAACAATATTGTAAGGATATGAGTCTGCACTACGGCCTAATATCATATTTTTTATATCCGAAGGATCAAGTGACGGAGAAACAACCACGCGGGGTAATATATTTTCTTCTATCTCAGGAAAATCATCGAACGATTTTACAAATTGAGCTGGATTGATGGAAAGAGCCTCTCTGTCATCCATAGTTAGAATACTTTCGTCTGTGTCATTCACATTTCTTTCCAGACTACTTGTAGATTCAACAATGTTCTTTTTATCTTTCTTGTCAGTGCTGCTATGATTAGTTAATAAATCTGGAGTTAACGTGGACTTACCCGTGTGCGTCTTCTTTTTAACTAGTTTCTTTTTATCTTTTTCATTATCAGATGACTCAGAATTGTCCTGATAAGTTGGTGAAATATTAATGTTTATAATTGGTGATACAGAACTTTCTTCGCGTGCATTATTTCTGCCATTTTCAATTTTTCTTATGAGCCTAGAGAAAATCGTAGATCGCTTTTTTCTTCTAAGCGGTTGTGTAGCTGGTGTTTGTGTACTATGATCTACTTTTTTTACTATATCTGTCATCACAAAAGAGTTCTTGTGAGGCACTTTTTTGTTTTCTGTAATTGTAGATTTATCACAAACATGCAAAGATCCTTGGGACGGCCCTACAGCTACTTCCTTGTAACGAGGAGTCATTGGAATAGTTTCAGTACTAGCGTCACGATATAACAAAAAAGACCGTTTTTTATTAATAACATATGATTCTAGATCATTTTGTACATCAATTTCTTGATCTTTTACACGAATAACATTTTTTCTTGTCTGTGTGTGAACAGGAATACCAATCCTCCTTTTATTTCTTAAGGCTTTCTGGCTTAATTCTACCAGTCGTTGTCGAGCATTAGTACATATCCTTAACTCACTTAATGGCTGTGTTACTTTTTTATCGATTCCTGACTCGACTTTGACACCTGGTGCATCTTTCTTTTTAAGTTTAGAATATAATCTTTCAGTTACTGATGCTACAATATCAGCTCTTTGGTTGGTATCATACACGACGGGTACTGGAGCAATTTTATCATCATCAGTACTTTGAGCTTCATCTAAATTTACTTCACTGAAACTTTGAGAGACGTCAGAAAAACGTGAACTAGAGCCCAGTTGCAATGATTTATCTATAGGCAATACTTCTTGAGACTTGTACTGTCTTCTTGTGTTTTTATCTGGCGCAATGATTTGTAAGTCGGTACCACTTCTTGTCCTTTCTAAAGTTGGTCCAAATAACTTATCTACTTCTTTACTTATTTCTTTACTTATATCTACAGTTTTATCCATTGTGTTTATAATGTCAGAACTACCACTAGCTACAGATGAGGGGGTTGATTCAGAGTTGTGAGCGTCGGTTTTAGGGTACGATATACTCATTATGTTCCCTATTTTTGAATTTTTATTTTCTTCGGTCTCTTTGTCAATTTTGCTTTTATTTATTAAAGTCCAATGACTATCATCATAAATGATTTTTCCTGTTTCAGGAATCTGAAAAAATATATACACGATTTATTGTAATAGTAATGTCATGAGGTAGCTGGCAGGGTCGCCATGTGATGAGGAAACTTACACTAAATATTAAGAAAGGAAACTCCCGACATTCGTTCACCTCATATATAAAAGTTCATAAGTAAGTATTTCCTCTGTATCTTACGACATCATGTTGTGGTTACTGTCACTGTCGTTGCCACTTAAAAATAAAATAATCGTTAGGTCTTCCTTCTATTAGACTTTGTCCGTAAAGGATTTTAAATGGGAAATACAAATATCATGGTTATTCTCTTTACCCAAAAATTCCTAAAAGATCAGGCTCACTGAATAACATGGAAAGAAAAGTCCTTTTCTACTATTCGTTCGGCATCTTCACTTCGTCGTGAAGAAGATTCTAAAGCTGAAAAAACGTTACATTACAACCATTACTTACGTATCTAATAAACTGTGCGGCAAGCTCAGCGAGCAGTTGATTGAACTGAGCCTGTAGAGCGGCCCGGGAAATATTATTCGCAATGTTACTTCCCCGTTGTACCGGCAACTGACGAGCTCGCTCGGCCCAGCGTAACGTTGACGCAGATTCTCCGTAACAGCTGATGCTGGGAGATACAGCTGCAATGCAATTATTTGCATTTTAAATACACATTTTTTTCTGTGGACTGAGCATACAATCAACGTGATGGTAATTGACCACTGCCACCCATGGCCAACTACAACCAACCTTCAGATTATATTACGTTCTTACATTCAGATACATTGCTAACCCTGAAGACTAAGATGGAATGCCTCAGATAAGTATGTCTCCCTTATCACGCCAATTAGACCAGAAAACAGACAGCGATAATACCAGGATTGAATGGCTCTCTCGCCTCCTACGATATCCATAAAGATAAGAATCGGTCGACACGGCATGTACATAAAATAGCCACTTAACATCAGATAGACTGCATGGCTCTCTCTCGTTCTACCTTGACAGTTTTTATAATTTTTTATGCGCATAATAATATTTTTTTCTATTATCGAGGGGAAAACCTTCAAAAGATACCCTACGCCATAGGAGCGATGCCGGGTTATGGGGGATATTTACTGCACTAAAACCCCCGGTGGCCGTTCTCAGCGTTGCGTGGAGGACTCCGTATCTCCGTCGAAACCCAACTAGAGTCCTCCAAGCGCGATGCCTCTTTCAGGCTTTTTCCAGTAGCGTTTACTCTCACCATACCTTCTGGTGTTAACGACACGTGCCGTCGTCGTTCCAACTGTCTTGTGTCCAACAACGAGTGTTGGACGGTTCGAGCTCTCGCTCATGCCGCCCGCAACCCTGGAAGCCCCCATTTAGTCGCCTTTTACGACAGGCAAGATATACCATAACACTAATCTGGTACCGGTACTACATGGACAAAGCTTGGTGATACCTAATTATCCTTACTCGCTATAATGAACGTAGGAGCACCGCCCGTGAAGCAATCCTTGAGCAGCCACGTCAGCGCCGAGTCCCGGTACGGCACATACCGGCCGCGCCCGCCTTGCACTGCATGAATGTTGATACTTACATTAATATTGCAACACGTGTTACATTGCATCACAGGTACTCAAACTTATGTATCACCCACTTTAAGAAACAATTATTTCGAAGGGTCCCCGAAAATTTATAAACTGAAATTTCAAACAGACCGATAGAGCAGAGCATGATTAGGGACGAATTAAATTGTGTAGTGTTAATAATTTAGTAGATGGTCGGAGGTTTAATTTAAGCTCAATATTAGAAAAGCAGTCAGCCCCTAAATTATTTCGGCATTCTCTTATTTTCTGCGATACTTTTCGCTTCCCTACTGTAATACACAGCATCCACAACAGGTTGTTACGGCAAACTTTGAGAAAGAATGCCTTATAATTATGTTAGAAGCATATTTGTTTGTAATGGACGTAAAGTATTTAAATACATTGATGTATGACTTAACGATAGAGCAGAAGATTTATTACTTCGGATAGCAACATATATAATAATAATACAAATATATTTATATATGTAAGTGTACGCATACAGGTAGAGCCTTGAGTTTCGGAAACTGCCTAAAATGTACTGAATTAAATCGAAATAGAGAACATCATCGTAACTTAAATGAAATGTTCTCATTTCCGCACTGTTGTGCTTCGACACAGCCAAATATAGTGGCGTAGCATGGCTTTGAGCTGCTTGGGGCGGAAATTAAATTTAACTTGCTTTAATCAGTTTGCACATAATACCTAACTGGATCATTCATTGATTTGATCATTGATCATAATTTGATTTGCACCACCATTTCAATTCTATTTAATTTTCTGTTTTATTTTCATTTTATATAAATATGGTAGAATATACGAATTCTAATGGAAATAGTTAACATCTATACGTTTTTACTAACAAAGCGAAAAAATCTAAGTCCTCTATACTATTGAGTGTTTCCGTCAATTTTGAGAGATTTAAATACCTGGTTTAAATACCATTGAGTTATTCTTTATTCTATGGAATTTACTGAAATCAACGAAGACGAGTACATATTTTGCTAGAAGGCTAAGTATATATTATTATCATCTTACCAAGAGCTGAGATGACGTTGCTGAGCGCCACTAAGGACTTATTAATGTTAGCGCCCTCCTTCTGCCTGCCACCGCCGCACCCTTCCCAACTTGCTTTTTCACTAAAAGACAACAATAAATATGTATACTTAATAATAATTAATTTGAAGGTAGTAGAACTCTTTGTGGTTCGACTCCGGAAGCACCAACGCCACACGTATTTCTGCCTAATAACAGCAGTGTTATGCGCTGCTGTATTCTGGTCCGAAGGGTCTGGTAAGAGAGACTTACTTTTCCGAGGCATTCCATCTTAGTCTTCAGGGGTAGCAACGCATCTTAACCTTCAACCTTAGGTGAGACTT